>SNQJ01S0221566.1:0-15029 GCA_010110895.2 Picea sitchensis
AGCTGTGGGAGGTATTTACCTCCACGTGTAAACCTGACGAGAATAGAATATTCCGGGAAGAAAGAAGAAACCCTAATGAGTTGGATAATAACCCTAGAAGACATGTTGGCTCAAGAAGATAACTTGTATTAGGTTATTAGCCTCCAAGATAAGAAGTCGGCCAGAAGAATAATGAACAGACAGATACCCAGAATGAGAAGTCAGCCTAGGCAGTTAGCAAGAATTACTATAAATACAGGAAGCCAATCTTCATTCTAGCAGGCAGTCTCAGAATTGCAGAGCAACACTTGTACGCACTGCAATGCCCAGTTTTGTGCGCAGGTTTGGAGGAGAGCTACCATTGTGGCTGCTACAGCTAGTATATCACGTTTGGCTTGGACTATCTCTTGGTTAGGGTTTGGACTATCTTATTAGCTCTTGTTTGATGCGCTATCCTTGGGGAAAGGTGTGCTACCCTTTGTTTGGCTATCTAGCCTAGGGTTTTCTTACAGAATGATTCTTAGTCAAGGTTAAGGTGCTCAAAGGGTGGCTTCGACCTATGGTTGGGTGAAAATAATGATATTGTCGATGGTAAACCGAGCACATCCATTCATATTCTAATAATTAATTGTATATCTAGAGAACAGGAGAGTGGTCCTGCAATTGAATAATTTTTTGGCTTGAAATATATCTGTGGGAGCATCAATAAACCATTTCCTTACAGTGACAGAATTCCACCTAGAATGGACTAATTTGGACCTCTAGAATTCCTACTTTCGAGATGCAAAGAGGCTATTGCGTTCAACGTCCGTTTCTTTTCTGAAACCCCTTCTCTTGGTCTTGTCAGAGCCACCATCCCCGAGTCGGAAAGTTCCCCCCGTTATGGTTGATTTAAATTTGGGCGCAGGAGTGGGAACATCGTCTGCATTTACATCATCCATTGTTGTATCATCATCCATTAGATCATCTTCTCTCAACTTGAAATCGATCGCATCAACCTCTGCGCCAGCCATCAATGCAGGCAGGCAAGTTGTCTGAGCAGGTGGGGTTGCCTTGGAATTATTTTGGCTTGAAATATATCTCTCAGTGCACCAAGGGACCATCTCCTTTTTTGTTCCTGGGCGGAGGGAGATGAGTTGTAATAATATGCCCTGGAATACTGGAACCTTCGGCCATCATGCCCGAAGGTGTTTACTGTATCTGGACAGAACTGTTGTGGAACTGCGGCCATAAGTTAACAAGAATTTCCATTTTCTCCAGATTATGTTTGAAATGAAAATTGGAAAGGGATAATATAACCCCCCACAAATATTTGTTTAATGTGTATCAATGGAATATCTCCTCGAGCCTTTCACCGATCAATGACAATCTCCACGGTTCGTGCATAATGATTTGTTACCATTAAGGCTTACTAAGTTCATATTTAGAAAAAAGTGCAAAGGTGGTAGTGACGATGAAGAGCGATTAAGGATTAGAGATTTCATGAAGGCGCCAACCGTCCAATGAATGAAAGAGATTGCATCATGCTTGAAATGAATACTTGGAAAGGATAACACTCTTCTCCACAAATCTTGGTTTAATTCGTATTAATGAAAAATCTTCTACGACCTTCCAAACATTAATGACAATCTTAACAGTTCTTGCACGATGTGCTACTAGCATTAAAGCTTAATAATTGCATATCTAGAAATAAGTGCGAAGGTGGCAGGGATGGAAAAGAGCAATTAAGCATTCTACATTTCATCCACCTGCCAACCTGCGGAAGAGATTCCAATAAATGGCCAAGTATGGAAAGCGGTCGGGCGGGCATAAAAAAATAGGGTCACAAGATATACTCAAGAGACGTGAGGGGTCGATGGTCAAATTGTATGTCTCTGAAATTTTGACTGCACAATGTGTAACACAGAACATGGCACAATGACGGATTTCGGCCATCAATTTGTATATCGTGGAATTTTGGGTGTTTTTTGTAGGTAGCAGAACAATGGAAGCGCAATGTTGAGAAAACCTGGCCAAGAACCGATGATGGTAATAGTGTCCAAGTATTCAATGGCTAAGAAGTTGGTCGGACTCGTGATATAAAAGCATGAGACATACTCGAAATAGGGAATATTGATGGGCTTGAAAAAAGGGCCACAAGCTCTACTCAGGACACGTGAGGGCTTGATGGTCAAATTGTATCTATCCCAACTGTTGATTGCAAAATGCGTGACACGAAACATGAGACAATGACGGATTTCGACGGTCAATTTGTATATTGTGGAACTTTGGGTGATGTATATAAAAGCATGAGACATTCGAAAAAATGACACATTCAAAAAAAGGACCAAGTAACCACAAAGGGAAAGAAAACGAGAAAAAGGGGAATTTGTTTGCTAATTTGTAGATTGGGGAAGTCTGGGTGTTGTTTGCAGGCGGAGAAACAATGTAAATGCAATGTTGAACCCGCCTATCTGGGAACTAGCGATCCGAAACATTTTCTCAATATGAAACGGGGAAGCCGTCAGTCGGGCTGGTGATATAAAAGTATCAGTAGAAATATGAAGACGTGAATCCGCCAACTCCCACACCTAGACATTTTCAGAAAAACGACTAAGTAACCAAAAAGGGAAAGCAGAGGACAAAAAGAAAGGGGATGGCAATTTTTGAAAGCGGGAATTTGTGTAAGAAATCCCCATTGATGGTATTAACCATAACTAGGAAGTGAATTAAACATGAGAACAGGTTCTTCAATCAAGGAATAGATAAAGCGAGCCATGTTTATAGTTTCTAGAATGTGTTTGTATAAGAGAAGCATCGAAGAGCCACAAGAAAATCAATTTTGGTATATTTAAGTAAAGTTATTGTACTATCAACTTCACCGCAAGTATAACAACGAAGGATTTGAATTTCAATGTCATGTCGTTGATATGATAGTTCCATTGAACTTCACATAGTATATATCCTTTTATTTCAAATTATTCCTAGAGATGAATTTTGCTAAGTTCATTGATAAAAAGAAAATGCTAAAAGGAGCCACATACTACATTTGCGTCAGAGAGCTTATATTAAAAGGCAAAGCATGTCCTGTATATTATTTAAGATCATAGAAAAACTGCCAAGATCCTGAATGTATTAGTAATTTTCCAGAACGAAGCATACAACCAAGAACCAAGTAAACACCAAATGTAATGAAATTCGAGGCACAAGGCAACGCATGAACATAGAAGGCGCTAAGCGATATCCCACAAGGTTCTATAGAGAAATACACATAGACCTTTGCATCAAACAATTTGATATATAAAAAAAACATAAGTGGAATCGATTTTCTCTTACATCTGGTATATGTTCCCATGAGAACATAACCGGGGCCATGGGATATGAACAAAAGTTTTCCAAACACAAGACAACACAAAACTAATGGAGCTTCACCATTGTACCCTATGTATAACCAAACCTCAAAATGGGGAACAAGAAACTTGTCGATTACTATTTTACCATGAAGCAAAATCACTATGGACATTTTCTTCTGATAGTGCCATGTTCTATCACTACCAGTTTTAACAATTTCCAATATTATTGGAAATGCCTGATGGTTCTTCCCAGAGGAGCAAGCTATTTTGACGGTTCAAAGGATGGGCCTGAGTTATTTACAGTTGGATACTTTGTATGGGGTTTGTCCTCATGCTTCCCATTTCTGGACTGAACAATCTTATGTGCTTGTACATCACCAATAACTACACCTTCCT
Organism: Picea sitchensis; assembly: GCA_010110895.2. Taxonomy (NCBI): domain Eukaryota; kingdom Viridiplantae; phylum Streptophyta; class Pinopsida; order Pinales; family Pinaceae; genus Picea; species Picea sitchensis. The sequence continues at coordinate 3,708 of SNQJ01S0221566.1, forward strand.
GTATGAATTCCAATGCCCGAACTCCCCAATCTCTATAGTGAGTTCTGAATATCTGAAGGTCATGTTTCAATCCATGCTGAGTCATTTTTTTTCAATTAGGGTATCGATAAATTTAGATACCATACCATAAATGTATAGCTAGAGATCATCTTTTTTTTTATTTGGGTACCCAAAAAAAATGCAGAAATCCACCATGGCTATATATATGGAAACCATTTTTCCATTTTGCGCACCCAAAAAGGTGTAGACTCCTCCAACAAAGCCACAACCAGCCACCATTTTTTTTTTCATTTGCACACCCCAACAAATATGCAAAATTTTTACTGGGAGGTGCAAAAAAACATGAAAATAACAACATCGATTGCATTTGTAGTTAGATTCTTCTTATTGTTTCAAGTGCACAAGAAGAGACAAAATATCTAGAAAGAAAATTTTATAGCCATAGATGTAAACTCCGAAGAACTCAAGTCCAATGAACATTCATCTGGGTGTTGAAGAAAAATTATAGACACACATGGGATTTTTTCGTTTCCTGCCAAAGCTTCATATGATTATTTTTTAATTTTTTAGCCGATATGCAATATTGCATTGTCCTCATTTAAGGTAAATTTGGCATGTATCTGAAATTCGTGCAGCATGTAGACACTCTTTGCCTTTTTCTATAGGTATGCTTCATATGACAATTCTATATATGTAAGGGAATTTTTTACTGCATTGCAGACAATCAATTGTATCATCACTTATGAAAGTAGAAGCAGAGGCAGGGGAGTTGCATTTGGCACACACAGGCTCGAAGGGGGTCGAGTACGCATTCACTGCAACCAAAACACCCTCAACCTGGGCACATGAGCATAGTAGTTAATATATTGAACAATATAATATACAACTACACAGACAAAAAAAAATGCAGAAAGTTGGTGAAGGCAATTTGTATGAGCAAAGTGAGGATGAAATTGTAGATGTATACGCATAATAGTTGTAGAGCTAGTTAGTTTCTTGAGATCTTGTACTATGTCTGTTCACAATTCTATTACAAATGTTGCTTGGGTTGTGCAAAAGATCCTTTCTTTAACATCTCTTTTCTTTGTTATATTTTTGAAGAGCATAAGTGGAAATCACCCTTTATGCAATTGTTGTTCCATTGAGGAAAACAAATTCGAATAGGTGTCGAACAATTGCAGTTGCAACATAGAACAATGCAATAGCTTTGTAACATAACCAAGATATATAGACATGTGAAAGTAAAGGACAAAACTTGATATGGAGAACGGTACCATTGCCTTGTCATTGTCTGACTCTCCATCTTTTTTATGGAGAATGTGTTGCGAGCCAAGTTTTCTCGTAGGTGTGACAACTGCACCAATGGTTCTGATTGGGTAAATGTCGTTGCTCTATGCAAGTTGGCTGATAGTTGTGTCCGAGATGAAACAATATTCTGAACAAATAACGAGAATTTTTTCCACAATACTTGTTTCGTTGAGCGATATAATCCGATAACAATCACCACGGTCATATACTATTTTGGAAAATATATTAAAATTTGTAATGGATATCCCATTACCTGGCAATATCTTTTCTGCATGTTTCTAGACAAGGTGTGTGGGAATAGTCAGTGTGACTGTCATCAGGCCCTCGTTGTTTATCATTTCAACATGCATAAAGGATATAGTTTTGTTTTCCTTGTCCAATTAGGTGCTATAGACGACCATTATGTCCCCGATGAAAACTTGTCCAGTTCTGTGGCTGTTCAATCCCTCTATTGATAGTATTTTGGGTGTTACAAGTTTAGATCCAGTGACATTTTTTGAATAGGAAAAGTAATGTGAATGGTAGTTTGCATTACCTTTTTGTTTTCTTTTTTCCTAGCATAAATGTACAAGTAGATGCACAACTTGGATGAAGTATGGAGCTAGATTTTTGCAATCATACCTCTTAGTTTGCGGAACTTGCACTATGCTCTGTGTCTCGCTTATGCTTGTTAATACTTCTTGTGAACTAAAAAGTATGTGTTGCAGATGACATCATCATATTCACCATGGAATAGATGAATAAATAGCCGAGGATATTTGTTTGGTAAACATATGAGGAACAAAATGTATGCATATTTACCTTTGGCCTTGTCAGTTTGTTGATGTTTGCAATGATTGACTTCTCATGGCCATTTCACTAGTCCAACTTTTTGATGTAGGAGCATCGCTCCACCTTAGCACTCGCCAGTCAAATTTCACACATGGTGCAAATTTAAGGAAGAAGAGGCGCCACCCTCTCATTTTTTCGTCGATAATCCAAATTGCGATCCAAGCAATTAAGGAGGACAAGATGGAAAATCCAAATCGTGCTTTCTCACAAGATGGAGATAAGGTCGTCATTAAGTGGTTGACGACATAATGGATCTACATCTGATTTGGAGTAGATTTCCATCATTGTAATTTTCCCTTTCGATAGGAATTTTGAATGGTGATTTGACACCACTAGTTTAGCTTGCGAGGGAAGCTCGTTGATCCCCTCTTGTATAAATTGTTGTATTGTTGCCAAAAAATGTTGGGTTGGTTGTGGTTGGTTGTAGGTTAGGATGTGTTGGGTTGTAGGAGGTTAGCTAAGATAGAGTTATCCAGGAGAGAAACACAAAGAGTCGAGACTCATATGTGGCTTGGACTCCACTATTGTAATTTGACATTCTACCATTAATAGAAAATGACAGTTTTTCCTGTTTTCAAATTTTTTGAAATGGATGTTGTGTTATGAATGTCATTTACATGTGTTTGAATTATAGATGAATGTGTTTGAATTGTAGATGAATGCCGGAAATAGTCTGTAGCGATAGAGATACAATTTTATATCCGTGAGTGTGTTGAATTAAGTTTGGTTCTCTAGGCTAAGTGCAAGGAGTGCACAACAGAGAGAGGAAACTCTGTGAGCCGACGCAAGGAGTGCATGTATGAACTCAGTAGAGTCAGAAGAGAAGTTGCCAGGAGGGTGCACTAGGTTAATTCACAGACTCGGGGAGAAATTTCAAGGTGGTTAAGTACCTTGGAAATAAATACTGTGTGGAAGGAAGCACAACTTAGAGTTGTTGAACACTCTGAAACACTCTTCCAGGAGGGAATCGATTTGGTGCAAGTGTGCACAAGGAAAACATAGTTGGAATCCTTAGGATAATCCCAAAATTACTGAACATTCTGAGGGAGGAAGGCTTTGCAAGAGTGCATTGACAAAGGAAAGGAGATGCCTTAAACCTTTCCATAAGGCTAAGGGAGAAACCATCAAAGAAAGGAGTTGAGTGCAAGGAGTGCGTCGAGATAGACTATAAGTCCATCTTACAAGATCAGGGGGAAGAGTGATACTCTACCAGGAATGTAGGAGGGAGTCCAATGAAGGATGCAAAGGAACTGGGAACCTTGGAGGTTTTCAAGCCGAGCAAAGTCACAGAACAGTCTACGTAGAACTCTGCAAGGAGTGTAGAAGGCGTTCGAGAACAACCTAAGTCTCAAAAGGAGAATTTATGCTAAGTGTGCAAAGGAGTCGAGGACTTGCCAAAGTCCCGAAAAAAGTGAAATCATCCATTGTCTAGGAGGAGACAGATGGAAGAAGATTGAGAGGTTCAGGAGCTAGAGCTTCGAAAGGTTTGCTGAGAGAAAATGGAGATCTTCATGAAGTCGCGAAGAGTGATTTCAATCCAGACTGTTGGATCTGGAGGGGTATGTGGCAGAGATCCATGAACTTCGGAGAAAAACCAAAGAGATAATACCCGAAGAGCTGGGAAAACTGAAGTAATCCTAGCCATCCATTAAGATAGCACGCGTGGCGAGGGATCCACACTTTGTTGATACACAAGTCGAAAAAAGCAGAGTTAAGAGGAGAGGACTCACGAAGTCTGAACTCGCGAATTTGATCACAGCCATTGATTGCAAAGAGGAACGAGGACCGTAGATCTGGTTTCGAAGAATTCGTCGATTTGGAAATCAAGAAAAAGGTAGAAAGTAGCTCGCGAAATTTCTGAAGCACGAGATCACAAAGGGAGCTGGCCCATGGTCATAATCCGTGGTCACGTCAAGGAGGAAGCCTAGCATGGGGAGCTAGAGGCGTTGGAATTAAGAGTTAAAAAGCGCTAAGGAGAGGGTCTGTGGGTGCTACATAATTGTGCCAAGAAAGTAAAGGGCCCGTGTCAAGTTAAATCGATTCCATCGGGAGCCCGACAAACCATTCGGTTCGGTGACTTGAATGATCCTAGACCGGGAGGTTGAGTCAGATTGAAGGAGAGGAAGGGAGGTTGATGCCAGAGTGGTATGGGAGGTTGATGCCAGAGTGGTATCAGAGCTTGTTTTGTCGGCAGATCATAGGCAAAGAAGATATGCAAATGCATAATTAATTTATGTAAGCAAGGGAGGCAGAGCGTAGTACTATGTTGAAACAGTTGCAAGGTGTGCAACAAATGTTAAACAGCCAAGTGGGTTGTAGGTGAAGCAAGATGGTCATTGGAAGTCATGAGTACAGTCAAGGGGGAGTCTAACCACAAAAGAGCAGAGCGGACATGGACAAGGAGAATAGTGAAATTCAAGCACAGATGGAGAAGCTATCATTCAATATGCAACAGGATGCAAAGGTACATTGAAGATATGAATGGCCTTTGAAGAGAACAACTAAATGTCCTGTTCAGAAGTTGTTGGCCAGAGGGTAGAAACAAGAGTTAAAAAGGTGGCTAAGGCATGCTGAAAACCTTAGTAACGAGGGGAATAGATCTAGAAAAGGTCCTGTAGATTTCCAAGTAGGAAATAGGAGGGGATCAGTGGATCTCATAAGTTGCCAGGTGAGTAGAGGAGACATCCCAGATTTCTAGGTCGGAAAGAGAGGAGAGATGATATCGGTTGAGATTTCACGTCTAGAGGACTTGATAGATGAAGAGGAGGCAGAAGGAATACCTCACTCAGATGGATATTCACACGGAACTATGAACCATGTGAATGAATACGATGAGAAGTTGAGAAATTCTACCATCGAGAAGAAGGATCAAAGGACCGTTATGATCATTGGAGGAGTCATGATATTCCTACCAAGCGACCGAGGAGAGGATAGCAAATATGTTGCATATGCGATAGAAGGACAACAAGCAGAGACTGTCATGAAGGAGGAATAGATACAAATGTCTGTCCCAATAGAAGGAGAACACCCAGTTGAGTTACTCACTCAGTGGGAATTGGAATTAAGGGAACTGGAGGATTGGTTAGACATTCCAGAACCAGAAGGTGGCTGCCAAAAGATACCCATGCCAGAGGAGACACACCAGCATAAGGAGTAGTTGGTGGAATCTGGAACAAAACCAGCTGGGAAGTTGACAGGGGTCAATCTGTCAGAGGAGGTAGCTAAACGATAGTTCAATATTGAGACTGCAGATGTGGAGGATGCAACAGAGTGGTAATTCAAGTCCATAAGAGATGAGAGAGATACCTTGGGAGATCAGTGTGATTTACCCAAAGACAAAGGAGGAGTGCAACAAGTTAATCTGCAGCAGGAGAGTTAGCTGATGGAGCAGTTGGATGAAGCAGTTGAGGAGATAAGGAAGCTAATGTTAGGGTCGGCAAAGGAAGTGGTCAGTAAGGAGAAGATGAATAGAAGGAAGCCTGCACAAGTAGCGAGGATGATGCAGGAGAGAAGACAGTGAAGCAGAGGAGCAGAGAGACAACTCCAAGAGAAATTTTGGGATCCAGGAGGATTTCAACCATGCCGGAAGCTCATAAGCAAGAGCTCATGATTTTCGTAGCCGTGGAGTATGATGCATGAGCATCGCTCCACCTCAGTACGTGCCAATCGGATTTCTTGCATGGTGATCATTTAATGAAGGAGAGGCATCGCCCTCTCATATTTGCCTCGAGAATCCAAAGCACGATCTAGGCAATTAAGGAGTACAAGCTAGAAGAGCCAAATTGTGCTTGCGCACAAGTTGGAGATAAGGTCACCATTAAGTGGTTGATGACAGAATGGATATGCATCCAATTTGGAGAAGATTTCCATCATTGTAATTTTCCCTTTTGATATGCATTTTGAATGGTGATTTGACACCACTAGTTTAGATTGCAAGGGAAGCTCGTTGAGCCCCTATTGTATAAATTGTTGTATTGTTGCCAAGAAATGTTGGGTTGGTTGTGGCTGGCTGTAGGTTAAGTTGTTTTGGTTTGTAGGAGGTTATTTAAGATAGATTTATCCAAGAGAGAAACACAGAGAGTCGAGACTCAGTTGTAGCTCAGACTCCACTATTGTAATTTGACATTCTACCATTAATAGAAAATGACAACTTTTCTTGTTTTCAAATTATGTGAAATGGATGTTGTGTTATGAATGTCATTTACATGCGTTCGAATAGTAGATGAATTCCATAAATCGTCTACAAGGATAGAGATATAATTTTATATCCGTGAGTGTGTTGAATTAATTCTGGTTCTCAAGTCTAAGTGCAAGGAGTGCATGACAGAGAGAGGAAACTCTGTGAGCCGATGCAAGGACTGTGTGTCTGAACTTAGTGGAGTCAGAAGAGAAGTTGTCAGGAGGGTGCACAAGGTTAATTCACAAAATCAGGGATAAATTTCAAGGTGGTTAAGTACCTTGGAAAGAAAGACTGTGTGGAAGGAAGCACAAGTTAGATTTGTTGAACACTCTGAAACACTCTGCTAGGAGGGCATCAAGTTGGTGAAAGTGTGCACAACAACACAATTGGAAGTGTTGGAATCCTTAGGAGAATCCCAAAATTACTGAACATTATGAGGGAGGAAGGCTTTGCAAGAGTGCATCGACAAAGGAAGGAGATGCCTTAAACTTTTCCATAAGGCTAAGAGAGAAACCATCGAAGAACGGAGTTGAGTGCAAGGAGTGCATCGAGATAGACTGTAATTCCATCTTACAAGCTCAGGGGGAAGAGTGATACTCTACCAGGAAGGTAGGAGGGAGTCCACTGAAGGACGCAAAGGAACTGGGAACCTTGGAGGTTTTCAAGCCAAGAAAAGTTGTAAAAGAGTCTGTGCAGAACTCTACAAGGAGTGTAGAAGGCATTCGAGAACAACCTAAGTCTTGAAATGAGAATTTGCACTAAGTGTGAAAAGGAGTCGAGGACTTTCCGAAGTCCCTAAGACAGTGAAATCATCCATCGTCGAGGAGGAGACAAGTGGTAGAAGATCAAGAGGTTTGGGAACTAGAGCTTCAGAAGATTTTTTGAGAGAAAATAGAGATATTTGTGAAGTTGCGAAGAGCGATTTCAATCTAGACTGTTGGATATGAAGGGGTACGTGGAAGAGATCCATGCACTTCGGAGAAAATCTGATGAGAAAATACCCAAACAGCTGGGAAAGCCAAAGTAATCCTAGCCGTCCATTGGGATAGGATGCATGTTGAGGGATACACACTTACCTAATATGCAAGTCGAGAAAAGAAGAGTCAGGAGAAGAGATGACTCACAAAGTCCGAACTCGTGAAGTTGATCACAACCGTTGATTGCAAAGAGGAACGAGGACTATAGATCTGGTCTCGAATAATTCACCGATTCAAAAATCGGGAAAAGGGGAGAAAGAATCTCATGAAATTTTAGAAGCATGAGATCACGGAGGGAGTTGGCCCATGGTCATAGTCCATGGTCACATCAAGGAGGAAGCCTAGCATGAGGAGCTAGCGGTGTTGGCGTTAAGAGTTGAAGAGCACTAAGGAGAGGGTCTGTGGGTACTACATAACCATGTTGAGAAAGTAAAGGGCATGCATTAAGTTAAATCAATTCCATCAGGTGCCCGATGAACCATTTGGTTTGGTGACTTGAACGATCCTAGACCGAGAGGTTGAGTCAGCCCGAATGAGAGGAGGGGAGGTTGATGCCACTTTTTTTGATGCAAGCATGTGTAGATGAATATCAGAAGGACTAAATAAGCATATGCATTGTATATTGTCCATAATTGTTCTGAATGTCACATACAGGGTCGAAGGAGATGGAATATGAAATAGGGTGTCAAGGGATACTCAGGAAACATGAGCACCCAACGGTCAAATTGTATTCCTTGGATTTTTTGATTGCAAAAATGTGTAACAATAAATAGGGTGTGATGGGGGGGTACGGCGGCCAATCTGTATATCATGGAACCTCTGAATCCAGAGGCGCAATATTGAACCCGTGAGCCTGGGAACCCACGATCAAAAAAGTGGGTAAGTATGGAATGAGGTAGAAGCATGACTATAAATGTGAACCTGTGAGTCCACCAACTCGTGAACCTAGACATTTTTGGAAAGACAACTAAGCAAAGAAACTAGAAAGCAAAAGTAGACGAGAAAAGTTAAGTATAGAAGAGGGGAAGAAAAAATGGATAATAGAAAGTGGAAAAATTAGAAATGGGGAGGGAAATATTTGGAAGTGGGAAGTCTCAACAAAGGCCCATTGTTGCCAAATCATCATTTTATAGTCCAATATTATATTTCCCCACCCATTTTTTTATGTTTGATTTACTAGCACAGTTGGTATACCTTTTCGAATATTGTACCATAGCTCCCTCTGTTGTAGCATATAAGAATTCATCTTCCTATCCAACCAATCTGTTTCTTTCAATGTAGCAATGTCGAATGTACAATGGACATGAAGGTAAGTTAGTATGCAGAAATACATGTAAAAGAAAGAAATACAATTCTATTTATTTCAATGTAGCAACAAAGAGAATACAATTCACATGAGAATAAGTTACTATGTAGAAAGATACGTAGTATATACATACAATAAAAAAGGTGAAAAGTAGTAGAACAAATACACAGACAATAAATGAAATCCTAAACACTGGAATATGAAATAAGAGTAGAGGTATGCACTTCTGTAACTCTTCCTCTACATTCATGGCAAAGAGTCCATCGTCATCTCCAACCAATCTGTTTTTTTAAATGTAGCAATGCATGAAAAATACAATGGACATGAAGGAAATTAGTATGCAGGAAGACATGTAAAAAAAAAAAAACAGAGTTCGAATTTTTTCAATGTAGCGTCACAGGAAATACAAAGGACATCAAGATAAGTTATTATGTAGGAAGGTACACAATATCTACATACAATAAATTAGGTGAACACATATACAAACAATAAATGAAATAAAAAATAACAGAATATGAAATAACAGTACAAGCATGTACCTTTGTATCTTCTCTTCTACCGCTGTAGTTAAGACTCCTTCGTTTTCTCCAGCTATTCTGTTTGTTTGAATGTGGGAACGCACAAAATACAATGAACATGAATGGAAGCTAGTATGCAATGGAGAACAAGTAATATGTACATACACTAAATGAGAATCAACAAATAGAATAAAATATAGTTAGAAACATGAACCTTTTCTTTTTTCCATCCATGGTTGTAATTATATAAAGTTATTTCCTACCCAAAATATATTACAAGCCACAAAATATTAAGAAATTGCATGGCCATAGCTAAATGATTTTGGTTTTCTATAGAAAAGTATCTAGATATGCTTCGAGAAATGGAAATATAATTTTGCAGTATCTTTGGTGTACATATCATATTTCAAGTACAAGACATATTGTATCGTGGTCACACTAGTCTGTGTAGAGGATAAAGAGGTTGTATTGTGATATGGGTACATTTCACAATATATGGTTAATAAGTGTGTTTTACACATGTTTTTTCTTAACAAAAAGACAATGGACACTGTAATTGCACATGTACTTGTCCAATCATTTCTTATGCCACTATTTTGTATCGTGTCAACACTGAAGTATCCTAGAATGATAATGGTTTCGTCCAAGTGTAAATGGTGTGATGCATTTCAGAACAAATTGATTGTGCTAGCAATGTTGCACGCCAAACAACATAGAATTTGAATACTACAATTTGTCCACGGAACACCACTCTTGGTAGAACCATCTATGTATCCTTTTCTTCTACATGAACATTTTAAAAAGATATGTAGGTATGGTCCAAAACTAGGAAAAATAATTGGAGCAAAATTTAACAGCAGGATAGGCACGCACAGAACATGCGCCAGATATCGACTTCGCTAGACATGAAAAACAACAGAACCGCAGGTCCACTCACGAGTGCAGGACCTAAACACCGCAAAGTGAAAAAAAAAACAGCTCCAACTGCCGGTGCAGGAGAACAACCCTGCAAATCCGAAGTAAACAAAAGAAAACAACAAGCAACAAACCAACGAGCAAGCACGAATAGGCCCAACTGCAGCCCCAAGGCCCCAAACTCGTAAACTTGAGCCAAACAACAACAAGCAGCAACCAATGAACCAATGAACAAACAACAACCACTAAACCAGTAAACAACATATGTATCTCCAATGAATACCAAACTATAGCCCAAGCACAGAAGGAACCAAAAACATATGATGAGCATGCCAACAGAAATAATCAAACATTCTTACTTACAAACTGCAAATAGTGAACAACAAAGAACAAATAGAAAATGAAATTATTCCATCGAAACTTACTCTGAAACGATGAACGACAGAAGCGCAGGTCAAATTGTGGGTACAACACCTGGACCCCGCAATGTAAAAAGAAAATTAGATCCAACTGTGAATGAAGGACCCCAACCCTGCAAAGTTGAGGTAAACAAAAGCAAGGAACAAGCACCAACAGGTCCAACTGCAGGCATAGGTCCCCAACCTTGCAAAGTTGAACCAAACAACAACAAACAACAACTGATGAACCAACAAACAAGAAGCACCCACCGAAGCAGTAAACAATGTATGTAACTTCAACGATGACCAAATTGCATTCCAAGCATAGAAGAAGTATGAAACATACAATGCCTATTCAATTGGCGGTGGACAACAATATTGTCCAAATTCACTGCAACATTGTATGGTAAAATTCGAGGAAAAATGTACTCTGAGAAGCCTATTTAGGTAAACATTTAAGGTTGTCAGGCTGTCGAAGGGCCTCGCGGTATGTAAACATTTAAGTTGTCAGACCTGTTTCAGGACCTCATGCTATGTAAACATTTAAGTTGCCGGGCCTATTCAAGCACCTCAAAAAAAGTATCAATGCTCTAAACCTTCGGTATGTAAACATTTCAATACAAATACAAAGGACTAATAATAATAATAATAATAAAAGGAAATATTAATATGTGATCTATATAGTCCCTCTACGCATTTGGTAGAGACTAATAATAAAAAAACATTAAAAAGCAACGTCCATGCTCAGAACTTTCAGTATGTAAACATTTCAGTAAAAATGTAATAAAAATTAAAAAGGAGCGTCTATGCTCAAAACTTTGGATATCTACACATTGGAAACATTGGAAACAACGAAGCTAGCAATAAGACCTTGAATATATTCTCCAAT
>SNQJ01S0221567.1:0-11308 GCA_010110895.2 Picea sitchensis
CAAAACTAATGCAACATCTAAACTCAACTCAACTAGTCAAACTGAAGTGTCAACTGAAAGAGAATATTCTCCGGGTGGAATATTCTCCCCTAAAATATAGGAGACTGGATAATGACTAATTATGACTAATAAACAAAGAATAAACTTAGGAAAAATAAATCCTAGGTGTGTGTGAAGTAACTCCAACACCCCCCCTAAACATCACTATGGTGAAAATAAAGAATGGGTCCCGGCTACGAGGCCATGTTAGGTACCCAAATACAAAAGATACACTGAACGAAACGAGGAAAGAGGGAAAACCTCATGGGAACAAAACTCCCCCTCAAATTACAATGCATAAAATAAAAAATGATAAGGAACAAAAGGTAGTTGCTAAGCAACCATGTCTTTCACTCCAAGAAGACCTCGCAACTGTGCAAGTTTGTGCTCTTTGAAGATTTTGTTGAAGATGTAGATATCTGCACGGATCTGATGAAGTATATGCATCATTGATATTTTCACACATATCCACTTTATCTTCTTGTAATGAATAATATCCTAATAAATTTTTGATGAAATTTTGAAAACCGTACGACCGTTTTCGAAAAAAAGCTGAAATTTTGTTGATTTTAAAACGATCATAACTTCAGTTCCCAGACTCCATTTTTGGACAAAAAAAAAATTGAAATTGGATATTTTCCCGAGAGGAATTCAAATATCCAAATAGTTTCTGCAAATTGTTCTTAGAAGATATAAGAATGGTGTCTGATGTGTGCGGCTCTCTTTTTGTCTCCTGACATGCATGCATGGTGCATACAAAAGTGTCTGCATGTGACTCCTATGATGCATGCCATATATCCTCCACATGAATTTCAGAAATAAATCTAAAATGGAGTATACATCATCTTCAATTATTGGAATACAAATTTCTACAAAAACTTTTGTAGAAGACTCTTCATAATAAGATACTTGATATTCTGATGGCTTCTCTTTTGGCTCTATCTGTTCGACCTCCTGCATGAAATATTCACAACATTCTTTATTTTCACCATAGTGATGTTCAGGGGGGGTGTTGGAGTTACTTCACACACACCTAGTTTTTATTTATTCCTTGTTTATTAGTCATAATTAGTCATTATATAGTCTCTTATATTTTAGTGGAGAATAATCTCGAAATATTCTCTTTCAATTGACACTTTAGTTTGACTGGTTGAGTTGAGTTTAGATGTTGCATTGGTTTTGTCACCATGCGACATTGGGATCATCACCAACTCACTACTCTTTGTTCAGTCAGTTAATTGAAGACTAGTTGATTAGTTAACTCATCTAGGTGGCAGTTCACTCCCACAACTGCCTGAGAGACTAGACTAGGTGGCATTTTACTCTTGTAACTACTGGTGTGTGTACAGATCAATCTAGACCACCACAATGGCTCATTAGTTAATAATTTATCCTATATATATTGTAAATTATTCACTCTTTGATTGTGGAATACGGTTAATAAGAATTCTTCCATTCTTTCTATCTTGCTTCTTCTTTCTCAATTTCTCTCTGCAAATGTGTGTAGTATTTTCTAGCTAGATCTACTCTATGCAGGTTCAAAACATTTATAGTACATTCATCGAGATAGCGACGAATATGGGGTGGATTTATAAAAAAAAATGAATAATTGAACTTTTTCTCTTGAATGTTGTGATGAAAGAGTACTTTCGTCGCAAGTGGTCATCGTGAATTTTTCAATATGTAGTAGTGTAAGATCATTCTCATCACCTATGTGTCCTTCAGTAATTGAATTTGAGAACCGGTTAGAGTAATATTTAGAAGAGGATAAACATGCACCTTGATCCACAATCCAACCTTCTTCTATTCTAACTACAATAGTAGAAGATCGAAGATGATATGATTTGGAAGAAAGACTAGTTTCATTGTCAATAAAATCATTCTTCGTAAATCCAACCTCTTCTTCTTATTCAAAATTTTCTAACGGGTCCATCTCATTCAAACAAATTCCATCTTACAAGTTGATGTTATTATCTGTATCTAATTCATCATTTGCAATTGAATCTTACTCAATAAAAGGGGCACAAGCATTTGAAATAAGATTTAGTACGAAAGATAAATCATCCAAGAAAAACTTACAAAGAACATGGTTGATATTTTTTGAAAATTCCTCTAAAGATGAATCATCCTTGATTAGCAGAGCCTTGAAATCTTCACATAATTTATCATAATCATAAACCTCAAAGGCATCTAAAAATTCATTTGCAAATTGAAACCAATCGAAAATAGAATAGATCGGAAAATATTCAAACAACATTTGATTCGACTCTGAAAGTGAATGAGAACATTCTGCATAAAAAATTTAAATTATTAATACCATGTTTGATAAATTTACACGAAAAATTATTAAGATGAGTCTTTGTATATGTATTCCCTTCATCGTCAAATGTGAGTTTCGACAAGAGAACAACTTTCTTTTTGGGAATATTTGGTAATGTGAAATGGAAAGCATGTTCCAACACAATGATTTGGCAGGAGCCATGAGAAATTAAATACATTTGAAATAAAGAATCTACAAGTCGAGCTTGTCGATCTGACCCTCCTTCTAGCTCAATTTTGTTGACACAAGATTTTAGACCTTAGTCAATAAGGGGGATGTGACTGAACCGAGGCTCTTTAAATAGCCCAAGCCATTTGGAATAGCCACTCCCAACGGGTTTATAGGCTCTTTTAGCCTTGAAGTCTCTTCCTAATGCGAAATAAATAATCAAAGAAATCCTAAGTTACCTAAATGTTATGAATTCTAATACTATATGTCAAGTTAATAATCTAATCTATAAGTAAAAGAATTAATAAATATAACACTAAAGTTAGCAATTATAATACAATAGCTAATATACAGACTAAACTAGAAATATTATACAGGGTAAATAAAACCAGAACCTGATGGTGCTAATAACAAGTAATATATGTTCTTACGAAATAAAAGAAAACAAGAATGGATTTGGATCAAAATATGAAATAATAAAGCAATACAACTTTTAATATGTTAAATAAAAGACAAGCAGCTAATGGAATGTAAACTTTACTCTTTCAAACAAGGCATAGTAGTTTGCTTTGTTTCAATATTTCACATTAAAAATGGACTATCCATAAAACTATTAAAATAATATTTAGCTAATATCTCTTGGCCAAGATAAAAAGGAAAACTGTAACAATCTCTGTGAAGAAATTAATCGCTTACTCTGTGCTCATGAAATAGTTCAATAAACAATAACAAAAATTTAACATCAAAGAAACCACTCCAATTAATGCATCAGCTCATTCATACAAAAATGTATCGTTTAATCAATCCCAAATATGTAGATATAAATCACATAGACTCAGATTTGAAATGACGTGCAAACCACAAGCGTCCTTAGACACAAATCATCCAAGGAAAAATTAGGCTAAGTAAAATGAAATAAAATGAACTAATACAGAGGAATGATAATGCTATAATGATATTGTTCATTCACCGACATAGATCACATAAACAAACATCATTGCTGCTTCGAGATATTCCAAAACTAGTTTATAAAACATCTAGAAGACAATATTCAGTAAATGTAGAAACAAGATAACATATCTATCCATACCATTAATGGATTAAAGAAGTTTAAATCCAATACCGATTGTAGAATATGTTCATAAAAGTAATTCCACAGTTGCCACCCTAGTTTCTTCTGCATTTTCTCCCCCCCTGTATCATCTTCTCATGCCCTTTTATAAACCCAGAGTCTATGAGGATAAAAACAAAACATCATAAAATCGAGGAGAGGATCCTCTAATTAAACTTAAGTCCTAAATATGATGTCTTCACAATTTTCAGTTACCGCTAACAGAGTCTCTTTCTCTAGAATATACTAAAACAATCAAGAGATTTAATCCAATTGACTGTAATAATAGCATCTAGTTCATAATTCGATTCTCTCGGAAGTTTTCCTCTTTCAAAGTGTTCTTGAAAATCAACAAATAAACCCAATTAATAACCAAAATATCTTAGAAATAGAACAACTGCAAAATCTATGATTCTGTAGTTGTTCTTTAAAAATAAACAAAATAAACTTTAAACAAGATAAAACAAAATGCATACCTCAAAAAGAAAATGACCTTCTACAAGATACTATTCATGAATTTGATGATTAACAACCAAGATCCTTAATATTTGAAGACACAAAAATGTTGACTCCAAATGCATTAACATTCATTGACTTTTCTTACTTATTCCAGTTCTTTAGTTTCTTGATTTGTCTCTCATATTTGATGATTAAATTTTGATGAAGCCTTCAAGTTATGACCATGAAAATGAAGCTATGAGAGAAAAACCTAGAAACGCTAGAAATTGTAACAGGGGTATACATTCAGAATTTGCCTCTACAAGCTCAAGGCCAGGACGTTCAAACCTCGATACGAGACCCATGACCAATAGAGGGTTCCACAACGGTTCAAATCTCGGTGCAAAATTTCATAAAAATAGGAGTAAATCTTTTATACAGGTTCGAGTCTCCACACGATAATGAAACTCAAACCCTAACACTTGAAATTTAGAGTATGTGAATGAAAATAATTCGAACCTACCCCATCACCTGTAATTGACATCTTCGGAATTAAATGAACATGATGTTTAAAGAAAAATATCCATCAACAACAGACAGGTGTGACAAGCACAAAGAGTCGAAGTTCCAAGGCTTTAATAAGGCTCATATGGTCATAGTGCAAGGTTAATGTAATCATGGCAACCTGTATTTTATTACAAAGACATGACATGATATTATTTCCAAGGACAAAGTCCTCATAATATAAAGCCTTTATTATTAACATGATACTAGCATATAGGTCTGAGGTGTATAATCATAAAATCTCATTAACTTCACAATCACTCCTTATTATAAAAATGGAGGATTATCATGTAAACAATTGCAATATTATCATGTAAAAAATCGCTCCTTATTATAAAAATGGAGGATTTTCCATAAGAAAGGGATTTTTGTTTGACATTATTTCCACTGCATGTGAATTTGAACTTGAAGACAATTTTGAATATTGTGGTGTTAATGTGTATTAAAGTGACTATTCAATTTATGGATGTTTATTCCTATAGTATGTGGATGATAGTTTATGGATTACTTCCAAATTAATGTTCTCATGTTTATAGTTATCACGATTTTCAAATTGAGTATAACGACAGTGTGATGCAGTTAATTAATCAATTACTTGATTCTAATTAGTTATGTTGTTAAACATTCATGTTACTTGTATTATGAATTTCTTCTATGCAATTAATACAAATATTTCACTGTACTCATCCTTTTTAGTTTTCTTGTGATCAAGAGAGGATAGTATATAATAGAATAGAAATTTCTTCTTAGCTTAAATTAGTTAGTTAGGATTTTAATTTTTAATTCATCTCAGAACCTCTAGTTCTCAGATTCATATTTATTTATCATATTAGTTACATTGGTAACTAGGCCAAATGGAAATGCTATCCAAAATTAGAGTAGGTCTAATTGGGACCTGTCATTGGGTATTTTCCCTCTTCTTATTGTACGGGTCATTCTGGATCATTAACACATGGAAACATTTGTTGGCGCGTAATTATAAGACCCTCGGTTCAATTTATTCAACCAACAAACCCTTTAGATACCGACCCTTTCGGCATCACCTGCATGAAAGTGAAGTCTGACCCGAGGCATCTATTAGGCATAAAGGAACCATGTTTCTATAGGGATGAGGGGATGTGAGGCTATCAACATAACCATTAATACTTATTCACCCTATGCACATTATCCTTATTTAACATCCTTTTATCAATCAACAAAACCTATGTGCGACTTCCATTAACTAACAATTCATTAATTTTACCATAACAATTGTGCAACATTAAACCATCTAAGATTCATTCAGTACCATAAAACCTAGTGTGAAGAAACAATATAACATAGATCGTGATGTAATCAACCCACTGAATCATTCATTATTATTGTGCATCAACTATATATAATACAATATATACTAATCATGCAAAAACATATCATACATGAATAATCACATCAAAAAACACATTAGGCACAATATTTTAACGTGGTTCACCCAATCCTTGGGCTCCATACAAAACAATTGGATTCTTATATTAATATTCATGCAATAATCACCTCAAACCTGCACACTGCGCTTACAAAAGATACAACATGTTGTAATCCCCAAACATGCCTAGTTTCTCTGTAGTGTGAGCATATCTCTGCATAAACTCTCTTCATCAATCATGAGCAAACTATTCTCTTACTCTCAACCTAATGTCTTATTTTCAGTAGCAACCCAATATTCCCCAAACCTTTACATATTTATACATAGAATTAGGGACAAAAACCCTAATATCAACTTATCCCCAAAACCCTAATGGGTCATAACCATTTTTCCTACTTTTCTGTCGATCTATTGTTTTTCCTACTTTTACGATGAACTGTTGCTTTTCCTGCTTTTGCGTTGAAATTTTATTTCTCCTTATTCTACACCACAAAATGCACCCTTATCACGCACTTTGTTCCTTCCTTTTAATCTTTCCTCTACTATGGTGAAGATCCCAACACTTAGTTATTCTTATCCAAAATGTTTGTCCAACATGCGGGTTGAAATTGGGTGGAGGAATTTTTGCAATGAATTTTATCCCCACATGTTCATTTTCCTCTTAATCCAATGTGTATCTCAACTACTACTATGTTTGTGTCATTGTGTGTGGACATACACCTTCGTCTCATGGCTAGTAATTCCTATATCTCTGGAGGAATCCATCATTGTCTACAAGAGAAGTGAGGAATCAAGTCAACCACAGTGAAATATGTGTTTTAAAAAAATAAAACAACAAGCTAAGGCCAACTAGATACAATTTCACACATATCACACCCTATTAATCTATAAGATCCAACAAACAAAAATATGATAGTCAAAGGGGCCTTCCAAAAACCAATCTGAGATGATGAAGGCCAAGGACTACTTGGAAAAGGTATAAGATATAGTTACGGTCAACTTCATGCAATAATCACCTCAGGGGAAGGTACCCTCGTGAATATGAGTACCCTCCAAGGGATTTTAAACATAGATTATATGTCTACTTCAGGTACGACAAGTAATTCCCACTTTTAGGCACCCATGTGATGCCCTAGGAAAATCCACTAAGTTTACCACTTCACAATATGTTATTGGGAAAAAAAATCATGAGTCGAGACTATGCATCTGGACAGGTAATATAAGACTAATTCAATGGCCCAAAGCTCTAGAGAAAAATGGTGTCACCCCGAGGACTTTCCACTTTAATCGGGAACACATAATAGCCCAACCAAAAAGAGTAGAGGAGAAATCTATTCCACTTTCTTAGCTTGACCATTGTTATTAACAAATGAGTTAGATGTTATTTTGCGGTAATCACTCTTTAATACTAATGGATTTGTCTCTCTTTAGTAAATTCCTAGTTTGATTTTGTGGCCTTGGAGAGTTTTCTCTCCAATCCTACACCAAGGCTCTATAACTTAGACTAATGTGTTTTTTATATAAATAAACATCTATTTATTTTTAGATTAGTTCTTCTTTTTATGTTCATTTTTTACTCAAGGTTATAGAATGGAATTTGGTGATGTTCTTGACTCTTCTAATTCAAATAATTAAGCAAGGTGCTATAATGAAAGAGAATTCAATTTCATTTCCTTTCGATGAACTCTTTCTATTGAAGGGAGCAAGAGGTTTCTTTTTCACAATTTCAAACAATATGTAGCAATCACTCCTCAAATGAAAATACCAAATTAGATCTCTTAAGGAAATTTCATATTTCAATCAAACCAATTCTCATGATGTAACTTTCACAAGAAATCACAAAAGCCTTAAAAAATGATTATGGGATGCAATTATTCTAAAATTCACTTTTGATTCAAATGAAACAATGAGTGTAAAACATAACATGATATATATAATCAAATGTAATTCATTTTTCCATGTTTACGATTCAAACAAGAAAAAGAATGCAAATCTAAAAATGATATAAAATGTGATGTTAATCTCTTCAACCCTCTCATGTTTTGAGTGAGACAAAGAATACAAGACTTGATATGCACATGATATCTTCTAATGATGATTAAGGTATCCCCCCCCCCCGTGACCTAAGGTAAAATCACAACAGAGAGAGACCAAAATAATAAGACTGAAATCTACCCTCACAAACAAACATGCAAACAAAAAAAACTACTTTTTCTCTAGGAGAGAGAAGGGAAGGGAAAGGAGAAGACTGGCACCTTAAACCCTTCATTCGATGTCAATCCCTATTCGAATTTCTTGAAGAGCTCTTGGTCTCAGCTAGAACTGACCTACAATAAGAAACCAATATAGTGTTGCAATAAGGTAGTTATAGGTTCAAGTATCATATATAAAGTGCATAAATCAAAGAATATATGAATAATAACAAGGTATAACATTGCAATGAACACAAGATAGAAAGGGAAGATATCTCTTATATTATTAACAATGTGAGAAAGGTAGTTACAACCCGATTCAACCTTCGGTATTGATTGAGATCCAACTTCCCTGGGTTCCTTTGAAGACCTTCAAGCATCCACTCAAGCGGTGAGGATCTTCCTTGGATAAATCAACATGGATATGAATTGAACCTGTAGTTATATAGAGAAAGGAAGGAACAATGGAAAAGGAGTTTCTAGGTATGGGATGCTACTCGGAGAATGAAGGGATTAGGGAAGCTTGCTAAAAAAAATCCAGCATGATCTTTCACCTTAGTTCTTCCTCCTCATCCATGTCCTCAATGGTGCATTTATACCATCCTTGAGAGGTTAAGGACGTTGAATTCATTTTGGTACGTGCTTAGGGAGGTTGGGTAACGATCCCAACCAAAATACCCGCCCAAAAAAATGGAATTATTTTATTTTTTCCATTTTTTTGAGGGAATCTTCTTGCTGCAAGCTAAAAAGGAACGAATTTCCATGTGTTGCACAAAGGAAACCCACAGATATAAACAAAAGTCAAGTGTTTTAGTTGAATTTGATGAGGGAAGTTGGGTTTTTTATTAGAAAGCTAGGAAAAAGGGTTGGGCCATGTCACAAATGCATAGATGGGGAAATCTGTGCTATAACAAATGACCAACAACCTTTACAAGCCAGTATACATTCATTCTAATAGGGAAAAATATGAGAAGAACTCAAAAAATCACCTACAAGACTTGGTCATGGATTTCTGAGTAGAAACAAGTGGCAAGATCTAGTTGGTTGCAAGTTGCTAAGGAGAAAAAAGTGGTTGAAGGATTCGATTGTGGATTGTATAAGGGGAACTCACAGTCAACTTCAGTTTTTCTTATAAAAAGTCACGAGTGTAGGGGAAATTGAGATAAAAATAGTAAAATAGCTACCAAAATATGAATGAAACAAATTGCATGCACTCAGGATTAAAATTCAGACAATACAAAGTCTACAAAAATCTTGTGGGATAAAAAGGAACAACAAAAACCCTAGAAAAACTAGGAAAAAATTATAAGTTATTCCTAGTGTATTCACCAATTCTATTGAAGGGAAATTTACCTACAAATAAGTAAATCCTCTCATTGGCTAGATATAAACCATTGACAAGTAACATGATAGATATTATAACTCTTTCTCCTAGAGCTAATCATACAATTTCATAAGGAAGTGAGAGGGTGAAGGATAAAATTACTTGAATTATGATAGTTGCCCAACATATCCATAGAGCTCCTTGTTAGATCTAGGCTCCATATCCTTGCTATATCTAGCTCCAATGATGCTTCTTCACCTTATTACCTACACAATTATCATAAAAGAACAACCTTTCTCATCCATTCATGACATAACAAATGAAATTTTACATGGATTAAGATATACTATATTAACCCAAGATTACTAAGATAAAAAAAAAATCTAATGCAAGATACAAGATAGATCATTATACAATTTATTTTTTTGGGGGGGGGAATAATGTATATCTATATTAAATGAATAATATTTACATAAAAGATGATGTACCTTGCAATTTATTGTTGTACTCCTAGATCCAATACTTCATTCCATTTACCTTATCCACAAGCTCACCTTGTTGAACAAGAATGATTTGACATCATATCATGGTAAGATGTCCTCACCTAGGCACTGATAAAATTAATGTTGATTCCCAACACTCAACAATCTACTGCAAACTGTAGGCCAAATATTCTTTCTCCAATCCACTAGAATAAGGATGCATTATAAACTATTTTTTTGAATTAGACTCTTCCCTTATCTTTGGCTCCTTCTTATAGATTCTTTGAGGAACTAAGAATAGGCTTCATAGTATCCGAACCAAGAAAATACAAGTCATACACAAGTTCAGTGCACTCAATTATCAGATTTTTCCAACCCATTTCTCATTGATCTCCCCATAAATCTCCAGTTTTGTAAGTTCTAAGGGGTTGCCACAGGTTTTGTATGGGAAACCAATGACTAACTATGCATGTTCTATGAGGAACCTACAATCAATTTCCCTTTTTCTAGAAGAAACATGGACAAGGATCTTAATAATATTTTATGAGCAATTTTCTTGTTACGAGTGTAATTTCAACTTCATTACATCTAATAACATCCTTACAAGGCCTACAATGGTAAATACAAGTATAAAATTTAGTCTTTTTTGGTGACTAAAGATGGGTTGTGTACACTACCAAAATTTTGAATTCTTTCTCAGGTTATGCCTATCTCATAATTCTACTACAACATGTTTGGATGGAAAGTTAAATATAAACAATTGTGTATTATCTCATCTATTGAATCGATGTTAAGGAGGATATATGGATGAGTTGTGACTATGTGGATTAAGTTGAGAATTGACTTAATTAATCAATTCACTATAACACTACTCTAATGTCTATAACCATTGATGCATTAAGATTGTTGGAAAAATGGTGCATGGTGTATGTTAACCAAGGGTAGTGATCTTGCATTCATTCTCTAGGCACAAGGTTGGTCTCATCTTAATGAATAATATCACCATATACACCTAGCACAAAAAACAATTATGTTGACAATGTTTTGACATTGTTGGGTTGATGTATGTATTTTCACAATGCCTATTCATGTTTGTATAATGAAATATGTTTTGACATTGGTGGGTTGATGTATATGTTTTCATGTTTCATATTCAAGTTTGTAGAATGAAATATGTCCTGATTGTTGTTTATGCCCTTTTGGAAAATAGATATTATCTATTTCAAGAACAGAAATTCTAATACTGCCAAATAGCAATTATCTAT
>SNQJ01S0221568.1:0-15029 GCA_010110895.2 Picea sitchensis
TTATCATTCAAAGACAAAGCATATTGATATTCAATATCTCTTTGTGAGAGACATGGTTGAAGAAAATAAAGTGTTTTTGATGAAGGTGGACACTTTGAAGAATGTTGCAGATTCATTAACAAAAATTGTGAGCACTTAGAAGTTCTCTTGGTGTAGAGGATCCATGGGAATTGTTGCCCTTGATTGTTGACTATGTAACCCTGTAATCCCCTGTATGAAACGAAAACAACAAGTGGGGGAATGTTGGGTATCTTTTATATTCTTTGCACGACTATCTACGAAATTTTTTTCCTCGGGAAACATGTTTTATTTTTTCCTTGTTTTTCGTACCGCCTCGATTTTTGTGTCCAATGTTGGGCAATTTTTCGGCAAATGTTTTTGTCGATGGTTTTCTATTTCTGATAAGGAATTAGGTTTGTTGACTAATCGAGGTCATTTTGTTAGGGTTTTGGATGCTGCTGGGTCCTATGTGTATATTGTATTGTAAACAATGTATCACAATGGATGAATATAAAATATGTTGGTTTTCCTGGTTTGGGTTTCCAGGGGAAAAAATCTCTGTGTAATGTGTGTATTTTCCATTGTATATTTTCTATTCTTTTATTGAAAATTAGTTTGTAGTAAAATATTGTACAAGGTTAAAATCTACATTTGGTATTAGAGCTATGTTGGCTTCAAGGGGATTCCTTTATGGTTAAGGGTTTGGATCAGGACTATGATAAGCCTTGTTATACTGTGAGATCTTTGGTATTGATTTTTCGAGTGAAAAGAATTGTCCAACAATTTGAAAATGGAGATCGAGAAGTTTAATGGGAAAAGTTTTGAGCTGCGGAAGCTCAAGATGGAAGATATTTTGGTGAAAAGAGATCATTGGATCATAGTGGATCCAAGTATTGCACCTACAAGAACTTCAGCAGATCACTGGAAAAATTTGGATCGAAAGGAGAAGAGAAAAATTCAATTGTGTCTCTCAGATTAAACATTATTGAATGTGTTAGAGGAAGATAAATCCAAATATTTATGGTATAAGTTAGGGAAGTTGTATTAGACTAAGTCCCTAGTAAATAAAATATTCTTGATAAAGACGATGTATAACCTGAGGATGAGATATGGAGACTCAGTGGAACAAGATTTGAATGCCTTTAATATTGTGGTAAGTTAGTTAGTACATGTTGAGATTAAAATTTCAGATGAAGATAAGTGTGTCAGTTTACTGTGCTCTTTACCAAACTCGTGGGATATTCTAGTTGTGGCCATAGGTAGTAATACAATTTCCTTCAAATTTGATGAAGTGGTCTCATCCTTGTTGTCGGAGGAGATGAGACAAAAGAACATGGAAGGACAACACACATATGCATTATTTGCAAGAGGACACTCCAAGGAAAGAAATAGATCTAAGTCGTCAAGTGGGAGATTTAAATCTAAGGGAAGATCTAAGTCTCCTGGAAATTTTGTAAATGTATGCTAGAGATGTGGAAAATAAAGGCACTACAAGAAGCATTGTAGATCCAAAGTTGAGAAAAAGAATGGATATGAAAAATCTCCTTCTATAGAAGAAAAGACCTCAAAGGAATAAGGAGGGCATGTGTACTTTGCTTATTCAGGAACACATGTAGATCATGAGGCATGGTTGGTTGACTCAGGTGCATCCTTTCATATGACTCCTAACAGGGAGTGGTTATGGATATGTGAATATGAAAGGTATGATGGAGGTAATGTTTTCCTAGGTGATGACTCGAAAACTAGAATCATAGATTCAATTTGAGGCTCATAGATGGAAGGATTAGAAAACTACGTGGTGTTCTTCACATCCCAGGATGGCCAGAAATTTGATTTATGTAAGCAAAATGGACAATGAAGGGGTAAAAACAATATTTGAAAAGGTAACCTGTAGGATGGTTCGAGGAGCAATGGTGTTGATGAAGGGAATTCAGTTTGGAACTCTATATAAGATGCAAGGAAGAAATATTAGTGATGGGTGTAATAGTTCCATTGTTCCTGATATTGGATTTTAACAAGAAACAAATCCTACAGTCTCTAGATAAAAGGTTATGTTGTGGCATCAAAGACTGGGGCATATCGAAAAGAAGGGTCTTCGACTACTACACAGTAAAGGTATGGTTTAAGGTATGTCTAATTTCTCTCTGGATTTTGATTTCTGTGAACATTGTGTATATGGGAAGCAAAATCGGGTAAGATTCCCCTATGGTGCAATGAGGGAAGCAAGAATTTTACAGCTAGTTCACAGTGATGTGTTTGGACCTGTGTTGGTTCCATCATTGGGAAAATCTGTGTACTATGTCTCATTTATAGATGACTTCTCAAGGAATACTTGGATATAGTTCCTCGAGAAGAAACCTGAAGTATTTGATAGGTATAAATATTTTAAGGCTCTTGTTTAGAATCAAACAGAGAAAAGAATTAAGGTGTTGAAGACAAATAATGACAAAGAGTTCTGCGGGAATGAATTTGAATACTTCTATAAGAAGTGCAGTATAGAAAGGAAAAATACTACTCCATATACACTTCAGTAGAATGGAGTTTCAAAAGGCGTGAGTAGGAAATTGATGGAAAAATCAAGGTGCATGCTCAGTGGTGCTGGGTTAGGGATAGAATTTTGGGCAGAGGTAGTGAGTACTGCATGTTACCTAGTCAACAGATCACCCTCATCAGTGTTGTATGACAAGACTCCACACGAGGTATGGACTAGTAAGAAACCTTCTCTCACACATCTCAAGGTATTTGGTTGTGAGGCCTATGTTCATGTTCCAAAGGAAAATAGGATTACGCTAGATAAAAATGATTAAAAGTGTATCTTTATTGGGTATAAAGATGGTCTCAAAGGTTATAAGATTTGGAACCTATTATCACTATAACAATTTTTTAGATAGGATCCAAGTCTCATAAATTTAGTGAGGAGCTACATCGCTATGGAAGCACGATAATTTGGAGGATAAGGTAACATATGGAGGAATATGGATAAATATAGTGGATGCATGAAAGGTGGGGCCTGGCAGACCATAGATCTTGGAACGGCCCAGATCGATGACCAAGATCCATATCGGGCATTGAAGTAGCGTGGGGTTTAATTATGTGAGAGTA
Organism: Picea sitchensis; assembly: GCA_010110895.2. Classification (NCBI taxonomy): domain Eukaryota; kingdom Viridiplantae; phylum Streptophyta; class Pinopsida; order Pinales; family Pinaceae; genus Picea; species Picea sitchensis. The sequence goes on from SNQJ01S0221568.1 coordinate 3,103, forward strand.
GGTCGGGGAACATACCATGGTTTTGTTTCTTGGACGGGTGGCACCACTAGAGGTACATTGGGGCCAAAGGAGGTCTACCCAAAACTATTATTTCCAACCCCCGATATCGAAATTTGATGAGACCTGAAAGACTGCAGATCTTGGAGCGGCACAGATCAACGGTCGAGACACATATCAGGCATTGAAGTAGCGCAAAGGATAATTTTTTGAAGGTTGGCCGAGGAAAATACCATGGTTTCATTTCTTGGGCATGTGGCGCCATCAGAGGCACATCGGGGCGAAAAGTAGTCTACTAAAATCCACTTTCTCCAATCCCTAATATCGAAAAACACATATAAAAATAGGGCCCCGGGTCATTATTCTATAATATTTCAAAGCACTCAAATGTTTGAAAAGTGGCACAAACCTTCCATTCAAAATAAAAGCTATGCAAATGGATCACAAAATATAGGGGTTTAGGGATACATTTGAAGAATTTTTTATCAAGGGCCTCCCACCATTTTGGGATGGAAAAGGTAAATTATACAATCAAGAAGACTACAATTCTCTCCTCATTCAGTGTGGAATGGATCATTCCAAGTTTTAAGCTATGGAGGAAAGTCTGAAAGGCCCAAGTTTGGTAGAGTATTTGACCACGGACTTTGAGATTTTGAATCAGTTTAAAATAGTGAAGATTGGGTTGCCGACTATGTCCTACACTATGTGCATTGACCTGGAGATTTTGATAAAGGATATGATGGATTACGAGATTACTTCTGACTCACAGTGGAAGGAAATCGTGCATCTGGGAAAGAAAAAATGCAGTTTTCCTGGAACTAGTATGTAATCTCTAGGTGTCACCAAACCAACAAGTTCGATAGAGGACCAGGGCAAGATAAATGTCGTAAAGGAAGCTGAGCCGACATAGAAATCCATCCCTAGTTTTGGAACATATTTTTGTTTAATTATTGTAAACCGGTTCATATACCGAGACTGATAGTTGAAATTATTATAATCAGTTTTAGAAGATGAAACGTTTCAATTTCAGCCATTGTAATCAAATTGTATAAATACTGGGACACTTGAATGAATTAATGTTGGCAGAAGTGCAAGGGAACCTTTTTGGTTGTTTCAAACTCTATTGTAACTTTCTGAAGCCGAATTGAATATATATGCAGAAGCTTTGAAGTCTCTATGAAAAGATTGTAATGGTGGTGATATGAACTTTGTCTTTCTTCATTGTATGTATTTCCTGTGATTTTATATTCCATTTTCATTTTCTTCTGTTTAAATTGAAAAGTTAAAGGCCTAGAATTCATCTTGTGATGATCTTGGCTTAATCAATTTAAAATGTGTAATTTTCTTCTTAACGAATTCAAAATTAATTTCAGTAATGGTTTGGTGCAGTTATTTGTTTTCTCTATCTTCCTACACTCTACTTAAATTCAAATATAACTCAAATTCATCACCTCATTTAGCCTTTATCCTCTGGAGAGTTCTACCGGATGATCATTGTTTTCATTCACTTTCATAATTTTGACTCCATAGCCCTAAGTGTTCCTCCCCTTCATTGCCAACAAATTTATTAAAAACCCTTAAACAAACTAAATATAGACACCAATTTCCTAAGAAATATCAAGTGACATGAGAGATCCCTCTTTGCGTTGAGCATGCTAGTGCCTCATCTCTAAAGATGGTTGAAACAATTACCTTTTTCATTTGTCTATCATCCAGACAAAATTTATAGAGTGCTAACATAACCTAGAAACTACGAAGGTTGTGTATAGCCGAGATGTGATATTTAGAGAAATGAGTGATGTTTTTAAAAAGGAAGTCCTACCAAGTAAGGAAGAACTAGAGAAAATAGATTTTGACTTAAAGGATGATGAATCAAACTCTATAGAAGAACATGAATCAGAAGAAGAAGATCCTCATACTCTAGTATTGAGATGATTGGTTCGAGAAATAAAGCTACTAGAAAGGTATACTCCATCTGATTTACGTTCAAATTTTTCTTTGTATATTACTGATGATGATCCTAGAACTGTCAGGGAGGTAGTGGATTCAGAGGATTGAAATCTCTGGAAAATGACATGGATGAAGAAATGGAAGCCTTGGATAATAATGAGGCTTAGTGTCTAGTGTAGTTGTCGATTGGAAGAAATCCCATTGGTAAAAAATGGGTATTTAAAAATAAGTTGAATGTAGAAGGGAAAGTGGAGAAATACAAAGCTCGGTTAGTAGCAAAGGGTTATTCCCAAGTTGAGGGAATTGATTTTGGTGAGATTTGTTTCTCATGTAGAAAAGTTAACTTCTATAAGATTTTTTTTATCTGTTGCTACTACATTTGATTTTCAAGTAGAACACATGGATGTGAAGACACCATTCATACATGGGGATATGGAAGAAGAAATCTATATGAAGCAACCATAAGGCGTTGTTGTGAAAGGAAAGAAGGAATTGGTATGCAAGATGAAAAATTCCATGTATGGTTTAAAACAATCACCAAGGATCTGGTATCAAAAATTTGATTCTTATATGCTGGGACTTGGCTTCACAACAAGAAAAGAGAATCACTGTGTCTATTTTAAATTAATTGGTGATCGTTTGATTTATTTGGTCTTGTATGTGGATGCCATGTTGTTGATAGGAAACAACAAGGACATTATCCAGGATGTGAAAAATCAGTTCTCCTCTAAATTTGGCATGAAGGATCTCGGTGCTTCAAATTTCATTTTGGGCATGGAAATTAAAAGAGATCGGAAAAAGAGGAAGCTCTAGTTTAATCAGAGAAAATATGTCGAGACAATATTGTATAGGTTTAATATGAAAGAATGTAAACCGATCAAGGTCCCTATTCCCATTGGTGTAAAGTTATTTGTGGATCAGTGTCCCAAGGAACATGAAGAGGAGGAGGACATGTATCGTGTTCCATATGTGAGTGCAGTCGGTAGTTTGATGTATGAAATGTTTTGTACTAGACCAAACATTGCAAATACAGTGGGAGTTTTGAGTAGGTATATGTAAAAAACAGGGAAGGAGCATTGGACAACAATAAAAATGGTTTTCAGGGATTTTTGTGGCACTGATAGTTATGGATTTTGCTAACAAGGAAGACCCAGATTGAACAGAGTGTTGAACATACATGACTTTATGGATGTATTCTAGGCTAGATATCTGAATCGTAGGAGATCTACAAGCGGGTATGTGTTTAACTTGTTTGGAGGAGAAATCAGTTGGATGAGAAAAATATAGGATATAGTGGCACTTTAAACTAGAGAAGTTGAATACATATCATCCACTCATGCAAGTAAGGAAGCAATATGGTTACAAATATTGTGTTCAGGTATTGGGTTGGTGAAACAAGATATAACGATATATTGTGACAGTCAGAGTGCAATTTTTCTAGCGAAGAACTTGAATTGTCATTCAAAGACAAAGAATATTGATATTCAATATCACTTTGTGAGAGACATGGTTGAAGAAAAGAAAGTGTTGTTGATGAAGGTGGACACTCTGAAGAATGTTGTAGATTCATTAAAAAAATCCGTGAGCACTGAGAAGTTCTCTTAGTGTAGAGGATCCATGGGCATTGTTGCCCTGGATTGTTGACTATGTAACCTTGTAATCCCATGTATGCAAAGAAAACAAAAAGTGGGAGAATGTTGGGTATGTGTTAATTCTTTGCACGACTAGCTCCATTGTTTTCTACGGTGCATCGGGCAGGTGGGGGGGTTTTAGTGGGGGCTACTAGACCCCCCTTCAGGGGTTGCAGGGGGGAATATCTCCCCTATGCGGGGGTTCGGTGGAAGCACCCCCAATATTTTTTTTTATATTGGGAAGCGTGCCACGTTTTTCCTCGTTTTTCATGTCACCTCAATTTTCATGTCCATTGTTGGGCGATTTTTTAGCACATGGTTTTTGCCAATGGTTTTCTATTTCAATTTACAAAATTAGGTTTGTTGACTAATCCAGGTCATTGGGTTAGCGTTTTGGATGTCGTTGGATCCTATATGTATATTGTATTGTAAACAATGTATCACTGTGAATGAATATAGAATATGTTGGTTTTCCCATTTTGGGTTTCCAGGGGAAAAAATCTATGTGTAATGTGTGTATTTGTCATTGTATCTTTTCTATTCTTTTATTGAAAATTTGTTTGCAGTAAAATATTGTTCAAGGTTAAAATCTAAAAAATATGTCTTCGTATTACAAAAGAAGACACAACTAATAATTCCAATTCCAATTGGATAAATTTGTCTTGGTAATATACAGCTAACAATTCCAACTGGACAATTTTTTCTTCCAATTCCAAGAAGACACAAGAAGAAAAAAAATAACAATTCCAATTGGAAAATTTGTCTTCCAATTCTAAGAAGAAACAAGAATACAAAAAAAACAATTCCAATTGGAAAAAATTGTCTTCTAATTCCAAAAGACACAAGAATACACAAACAACAATTCCAGTTCCACTTGGACAAATTGTCTTCTAATTTTTCCTACAATGGTCTGGCAATAACACAAAATTGTCTATGAATCAAACAACAAGACCAAAATAAGAACTATAATAGTCGTCGTGGATCAGGTAATACTAGTCATGAACAATTACTAATTCGCTCCGCTTTTGCTCGTCGTCGGCATTATCTTCGTTATCGTCATTCGTCGGCGTATCTCGTCCGTTTCTAAAACCAAACAATTCAGTTCCACGGACAAATTAATTTTCAAAATTATGAATCATTTCGGGTCCGTCCGCTTATTACTTGTTATTTAATGAATCATCCTCGTGTTATCAAGTCATAAAGTCACCTTCCGCAAGAGTCGAACAATATGTTGAACCTCATCAAATCAGGAGATCCACAAAGAGAATTATTATCGATATCGTCCATCTCCGGGTCAGATCATTCCAGATCGTCCAGTCACTTTCATCGGTAATCGTCCGTCTCCATTAAAGTTCAAAGGTCCGGGTCATCTCCGTCTTCGACAAAGTCGATTTCGTCATCGTTCATCTTTTTCAGATCGATCTTCAGGTCATTATAGTCATCACGATCGATCGATAAATGGTCTTTCTCAGTCAAAATATTCAATAAAGTATCCGTAAAGTCGATAAATCTTCCGTCGAAACTCGAAGTAAAGGTCGATCCGTCTCGAATAAATCGTTAAAGTCGTCGATCGTCAGATCTCCGGTCGTAAATCGTCCGTCCGTCATCGAATCGTTTCGAAAGTCGGAAAAGGATCGAAGGTCATAGTCTCGTCAAATAATCAATAAATCCGGATCGTCATCAATCATATGGATAAACAAACTCAGGTCGATCCGGGTCCGTCGAGATCGTCGATCTCGAGGTTAAATTAATGTCGAAATAAGTCATAAAGATCGAAGATCAAAGATCATCGAAATCGGAAAGGATCGTCAAAATTAATCGTCGTCGGAAGTCGAAGATCGAATTCGAAGTGGAATTATAGGTTGGATCATGTTAAAGATTAATAAAGTCGTCGATCTGGAAGTCAGATGAAGTAGATCGTCGGTGAAGTGGAAGTGAACAGTTAAAGAAGAATAAAATCGAAGATCAAAATTAACAATCGTCCTCGAAGATCCATAAAATTAAAAGATAAATCAAAGGATCGCGTCGTCGTCGTCGGCGTCGAAATCAAATCAAATCGTCAAGATTTCGTCAATCAAAGTCGTCGAACCAAAGGAAGATAAAGATCGAAATCGAAGATCGATCAGGATCGAACAAAGTCGATGGATCGTCAAAATCAAAGGATCTCGAAAAGTCATAAAGTGAAATCGTCGACCAGTCATTCAAAGTCGATCAGTCAGTCGTCGGTCAGTCAGTCAAATCAAAGTCAGTCATCAAATCTCCGAAAGAGTAAAGTCGTCGAAAGGAAGAAGTCGAAGGATCAAGATAAGTCGATCGTCGAAGTCCGGTCGAAGTCGTCGAATCAAAGGATCGTTAAGGGTCGAGATTAAAGAGGATCGAGGTCAGGAAGAAGTCAGTCGTCAGTATCGGTTTCGGTGAAAGGTCATCGAAGTCGTCGAAGAAGTCGAAGTCGGTCATAGAAGTCGTCTCGGAAGATCCGGAATCGTCATCGAAGGATCTGGGGAAATCAAAGGATCGTCGAACAGGTCGTCGAAGTCGAAGGTCGTGGAAGTCGAAGGTTTCTCGGTCGAAGTCGAGGATGAAGATCAAAGATCGACATCGTCGGTCAGATCCGGGCAAAGTCGGTAGAGGGAATGGGTGTGAGTCTGAGGCATCCCAAAGGAGTGGGTCTAGGTCTAGGTATTTCCATGCCTTGTGATGTCTAAATCTTGACATGTCTAGGTATTACCATGTATGGGGGTGTGTGAGGAGGGGAATAAGAAAACCGAAATGGGAATGTATATATTTGTTTCATATTTCTTCATTAAATTCATTGATATAGTATGGTGATTTATTGACACTAACTTTAAATAGGTGACACATATAGGGTCAAGTGACAACATAACGATCTTTGTTTTACTCAGTTAAATAAAACAAGAATAAAATTTTTACTTGGCCAACATTAGTGAAGAGATATTGCTAAGCATTATAAGTATGTAGTATTTTCAAACAATTAGTAGCATGTAGCATAGGCATAACATAAAGTAAAAGCATGTGAAGAGAAGAACTAAAAAATGATTCTTCAAAGTGAGAACTTGAGTTATGGATGTTTCGGGGTGATTGAATAAATATATGGTGGGATTTATTCGATGCCAGTTTGTATTGTTTATTTGTTAATTATTCTTGTTTTACGTGTGATTGCTAAGCATTATAAGTATGTAGTATTTTCAAACAATTAGTAGCATGTAGCATAGGCACCAACATAGTAAGCATGCTTGAAGAGAAGAACTAAAAATGATTCTTCAAAAGTGAGAACTTGAGTTATGGATGTTTCGGGGTGACTGAATAAATATATGGTGGGATTTATTCGATGCCAGTTTGTATTGTTTATTTGTTAATTATTCTTGTTTTACGTGTGATTTATTGGTTGCATAATTTTGTTTTTTGTGTGATTTTTATTTTGTGTAGCAAACAATAAAGATGTTGCAAAAGACCTCTGGATAAGATTTGTGTGGAGTTTTTTGAAACGTCCATTTTGAAACGTCCAGATGTTTCAAAAAACTCCACATGGTTCTTATCCAAAAGTCTTTTGCAATATTATGACTAATTGTGGAACTTGCATTCTCAAACAATAAAGATACTAAAAAACCCTAGAATTCAAATTGTTACCTGTGTTGGCCTCCAATCTACTGATGTAAATTAGAGTTTATTTGATTGTCAATACAATGTTTGTAAGACTTAGAGACACATCCAAAATGTATGGACTTAGAGATAAATTTAGTTTTTTAAATGGAAATAATTCAAAAGCTAATCTAAGTGTTGAGTATGAAAGAAATCCTAAGATTATTTATAGAAGGTGTGTTCATAGATCTCTTACCATTAATCAGCAAGCTAAAGTAAAAGAATTCAACCAATATTAAGCATTCAAATCAGTAAGCATTCAAACTAGTTTAGAGGCTTGTAAATGTCAGAACACTAAACACTTTTACAAGAGATGCATTCTTTTCTTTCCCACATTCATCAACAACATAACTAATTTTGAAATCAAGTAAAACACAACAACATTACCTACAACAAAATGTAAACTGAACTAAAGCTCATACCAAAATTTACTTGAAAAGAATGAAAAAGGAGAAGTGTACTAGCTTGGCAAAGGGGGCCCTCCATTGCTTCACCTGTACACCTAAAGTTGTCTCAGTTAAGAAGGAACTTCCAACAAAATTCACATAATCATCTCATAAACATCATCAAGAAAAAAACACCAAACCGATCTCAAGACTGAAAATTCATAGTTTTCTTCATTAACATCCAATGCCATACTAGTCCATGTCTTGAAGTATTCATACAAGAAGTTTGAAACTAAAAATGATAAGAAGTCTCCTAAGATGATGATAAGGTCCATAAAATATGCTAGGAAGGTTGAATACCCCCTTCAAATCCATAAAATATGCACAAATCCCAAGAAAATCTAGAACTATCCATGATTTTCTGCTAAAACAGGGTATTTTCTGCTGAAGTGGCCCTGTTTGACCAGTGTTGACCGGGCACCAAGAAAGCTCATATCTCGAACCTGATAGGTATTCATCCATCCTTGTACATCAAGGATCATGACACATGTCTCTGATTTCACCGAACTGTCCTGAAAGTACACGAACCTTGGAGCAATTACGGGTTTAGTCAGATCCTGTAATTTCTGATAAATTTTTAATTTTAATGCTAAAAATTCAAAAAAATAATTCTTAAGCTAAGGAATGATAAATGTACCTTGCATAGGTTGTTTTTATGGAAAATATGGAATAAAATGAAGGCAAAATGGATGTTTTTGGAGACAAAAGTATGGTTTTATGGAGTGAAAGGAAGCATACAAATGTACTCAACATCTCCCCCAAGAGGAAGACTTTGCATGTCTTCATGCACAAAAAACAAATGTATTTGAACCCCTTTAAATAGTATTCTTCCACCTTTGCTTCCTGCACTAATGTATCCACATTGGCCTCAGATGTATGAATAACTTTTAACCTTTGATATTTTTCCTTGTATGCCTTCTTCTGCTGAAACCATTTGTATGCTTGTTCGGAGATCAATTTGTTTTTCTTTTGAAGCTTCTTATTCTTTTTCTTCAAGGTTTAGTTTTCCTCCTGAGTTTTATGGCTTTGATTCCTCAACATTTCATTTTCTTTTTTCAAATATCTTTCCAGAACCTCTATTTCTTTGATATTTTTCTTCATTTTTATTTTATTTTCTTGCCTTTCTTATCAATCCCCGATCTGGACCCACCAGCCATTTCTTCTATTTGTTTTACTTTCTATGGTGATTGAATTTCATATTTCATGTCTTCAATTAATTGTTTCACCTCTTCTCTCATTTTCTCATATGTGGAATTCTCTTGTTCTTCAAAATCATCATCTTCTAATGATTGTGATTTCCTTGACTCTTTTTGTTTCTCCAAAGTCTGAATGTGTGCATATTGTTCTTGTTGTTCTTCATCATCACTTTATTTTATTTGTCCTTTTTGGAATTGTTGGCGTTTTCTTGATTTCCTTTCATATGTGGTGAAAATCTTATCTTTTTCTTGGAATTCTTTTTCCATTTTCACCATACTTCTTGTTCTTCTCCTCCCCATAGGCTGTTTTGAGATTATTTTCTTGGGGTGTTGCATTTACTCCTCATCATCTATCACAATCAAGATCTATTCTTCTTCTATTTTCTCTTTCACTGTTTCAAAACCATTTCGAATGATAAACTACTGCCATGACAAGTTTTGTTTTTGTATTTCATGTGTGATGATCATTTTGATGAAGCCATAGTGGTATAAACTCTTTTCTATATTCCTCCCTTGTTTTTGAACATCCTTAGCCTTCTTAGAAAGGATTTGCAGTGGAAAGTAGGGCATGGTAATCTCACAGTCACTCTTTAAATGTTGTAGCAATTTGATGTGATACAGGTAGACAATACTAAACCTTCCTTCACAAGTAATAAATTTCTGGATGAGATAGGTTAATTCATCCCAAGGATGAATCAACCAACTCCTTGGAATTCCTTTTTTCCAATTTATTGCTACAACCCTAGATATGGATACAAAAGGTGTCTGTGATTTGTCTTTAAAGTGTTTAGTTTTGAATTATCTTTCTCCATTTTGAGGTAATCCAATGATCTGTGCAATTATATCTTCATAAATTCTAATGGTGACGTTACCAACAGTGGCCCTATCACCATTAAATGAACAAGCAAACTCTAAAGAAACCTTCTCACAATATCGATCAAACTTCTCAAAGAAAGATATCCACTGATTTTGTTCAAGAATTTGTATACAGTCTTTATGAATTTATGATGGATCAAACTTCTCCGGTTCATACCTAGACACCATTCTTTCAATTTTTAAGAGAAAGGCCTTGGAAAATATTTCACAGTTTATACAAAAAGGAGGTCTATCCTTGTCCAAAAAAATTCAACCCCGTATACATGTTTTGATATTTTCAAACTTGTAGACTCTGTTTTAATCCAACTCTCTGAATGTTCTTTCAACAATAATTTTTTGTTAACATAAAGAAAATCTCATCATTCCTTTAATTCCTAAATTGTTCTCTATTTTTAACCATAAAGTTTTTGATGAAAGGGAATACCTGGAAATTCAATCTGTAATTTAAAAATTCTATGCCTTCTTGTTTAAACCCAACTCTGTTTTTCTTCTTACAATCAACCTCTGCTAGAAATGAATTGTTTATGTTCTCAAAACGTTCCTCAGGAAGTCAAAATTGGCACTTAAATTAACAAATTCTTAACATTGAATTTGAACTTACCTTTCCCTAGCCGACTCCTTCTTGAACATGTTCTCTTCTCCTTGGTTTATGATTTACTTCCCACGTATTCCCTTTTAATTCCACGTTTTATTCTACAGGGCGAAAATGGTGTATGTTGACAGTGAAATTGTCAACATACAGTTCATGTTTTTTGATCGTTTATCAGAAATTTTGGGCTGGGTAGGTGTAGGAAGGAACGAAAAAAAGAGGGATTCTTGATTTTTGTATGGCATTAGAGTGGAGGTAAAATGTTGAAACAGGGATACACTTTTTGGAGAAAACATGGGAATGAAGGATGTGTTGGTAGCGTTGGAGGAGAATGAGAATGAGAGTGTTGGAGTGTTGGAACGATGATGTGAAACTTCAGGAGAAAAATCGACTTTTGTGGAGGAAATGAGCATTCTTAACAAGGGTATTATGGTAAAAAAAAATGCATTTGTACAATCTCTCAAATGAGCACTCATTCTTGAAGATGCCCTGTCATCATACCTCTTTCACTTATGAAATTTGACTTTATTTTCTTGCAATCATTGCAAGAAATGGTTTCAAACATGTTCACCTTATGAATTCACTTTGACTTTTAGCTCCCTTAATTCATTTCCTTCAAGTAACCATTCACCTTGTAGTTCTTAATGCATTCTCCTTATGACCCCTTCCTTAATTTTTAAGCAAACAACTTATGTCTCCATAAAATAGAGCATTGTACAGTTGACATATTCAAAACAATGTGTTTGTATAATCATTTTGATGACTTCTTTTGAAAATGTTTGTAAAGATTTTTAGGTTGGAAACCATAAAAATATTTACAAGAATAACCTTCTTTCTAATCATGCTCTTGTTTTTTGATTTTGAAAACCTAATTTCTCCTTATAGCTCCCTTGGAGACCAAATTGGTTGCTTTGAGTACAAATTTTTTATGCTTTGAGGGTATATGAGATGAAGTGATCAAGAGATAGTGTAGGGGAAGGGAAAGATAGGTATTTATCATTGCTAGCTTATGAAGAATTGTCCAAAATTTTAAAGCATTAAAAAGAAAAAATTATACTAACTTGTTTGTTGCTCATTGTGTTGGTGATGTTGCTTGGTTGAAGCTGGCTAGAATGTTGTTGCAATTCCTCACTTATGACGATTTTGATGAAGTTATTCTTAGATTATTTTTCTTAGTATCTTCCTCAGGTCCCTCTTCTATGATGAATTTGATATTCTTTGTGTTTTTCTCAGGTTCCTTGCTGGATACACTTCTTTAGGTCCCTCTTGATGCAGGAGCATCCACACCTCATCAAGCGAGCCAGCGTGTGGAGTAAAGAACATACAGTTGGACAGCGCCAGCGCATACATTTTTGAATTGCTTTGAAGATTGTTGTGCCGCCATTTGAATGAAAGCATTCATAAGAAGCGCACTTGTGTTGTAATGTAGATAAGAAGGAATTTAATAGTTTTAATGCTGTTAGATAGGAATTAACTGTAGATTAGACAGTTTTACTTTCGAGAGGGAAAACGGAATATAGGCACCCTCCTTTGTATCATTGTATTATCATTCTCATTCATACAGGAAAAAGAGCAAGCAGAG
>SNQJ01S0221570.1:22378-36112 GCA_010110895.2 Picea sitchensis
GTATTTACATGTGTATGTGTGTGCTTTTCTTACATGTGTGCAATATGCCAATCTAATACTTGATTAGCTAGAGTATATGTCATTTGATTCAATCTCCTAGGAACATGGATATATGTAATGTAATCAAAACAACGTTCTAAGAGATGTACCCTAAGGAATCATCGATGTAGAGTAGGATTATAAATGTGGTAAACCCTATTTAACTGGGACACAACCAATTGTGCATCTACGTAGACCCAGAGGTAAGATATACCATGCGACAAGGCGTCATGAAGCAACTCTATTACTGCACCGTATTCGGTGACATTGTTTGTGGCGTCACCTAAACAGATACCTCTAGAAGATAACAACTGGCCTTGAGGTGTGAAGATCACCCAAGCTGCAAAAGCAAGCCTCCGAGTGTGCCAGCTAGCACCGTCCATGAATCCAACGAACACGTCTGATTCACTTGACATATTCCACAGTGAAAAACATGACATAAAAAATGACACGTTCATAAAAGAAAAAGACAAAACCTAAAATGTATAAGAACTATACATATATATAAGAAGTCACCCAAGGTGACCCACCTACGAGTAATACTTCTTGAGATAGAACCCATTTCTAGGCTCCGCTAAAGCGTTCCCTTCGAAATCAACCAGATGATAAGCACCCTTCTTTAATACCTCCTTTACGATGAATAGTCCGAACCACATGGGTTTGAACTTGCTTGCCCCCAAGGGATCCTTATCTTGGTGATAGACCAGGACAAGGTCACCTTCAAAGAAAATCCGAAGACGAACGGACCGATCATACTGACACTTGAATTTTTTCTTGTGAGCCTCATTAGCCAAGGCTGCATCATGTCGTTTCTCATTGAGATGCTCAAGATATAATAAGTGTTCCTCAAGCGGTGAAGTGTCTGTCAATAACTGTACTACCAACTTAAGAGATGGGATCTGACATTCTATAGGCAACATTGCTTCCAACCCATAAACGAGTTGAAAAGGTGAGAAACCAGTGGCAGTCTTTACAGATGTTTGGTAGGCCCACAATGTCGAGTACAACATCAAATGCCAATTTGACTTGGACGAATTGATCGTTCGTTGTAGAATGGTCTTGAGAGACTTATTCACAGCTTCCAACTGACCATTCACTTGTGGGTAATAAGGTGATGAGTGTTCTTTCCTCAACCCTAGCTTTGACATTAACTTAGACATCATTTTGTTATGAAAGTGACTTCCATGGTAAGTGACAATCTCCTTCGGGACGTTGAACCTTGCTATTATATGATTAAACAAGAAGAGAGTTGTTGTCTCTCCTTCATATTTGAACGTTGGCATAGCTTTGACCCACTTAGTGAATTAGTCTACTACTACAATTATATAATGGTGCCCCCTGGCTGAAGGGGGGTGGCATGTATTATAATCAATCCCCCACTTAGTGAAGGGGCCAACTGTGATGACAGGAAACGTAGGAGCAGGGTGTGCCTTCATCTTCCATGAGAAGATATGACATGGGTGGCATTTATTGACTGATTCAATGCAATATTTGATTAACGTCAGCCAATAGTAACCATCTCGTAGAATCTTTTGGGTTGTTTCCAACCCAGACAAATGACCACCACATGCTCCAGTGTGGCAGTCGTTAAGCACGAGTTCCGCTTCTTCATGAGTAAGGAACTGACGAAGGATGCAATCTACACCTCGACGATACAAAGTGTCTTCGAGTATGAGATAGTTTTTTTCCTGATGGCATATACGTCGACGCTCATCATGGGAAGCAGAGGCGGGGAAATTCAAAGTCTGGAGATAGACTAGTACATCTCCATACAAGGGATCTGAAGATGAAATCGGAAAATGATCTCTTTTAATCGGTGATTCTACGGGCGTAACATCACCTGACTCGACTAGAAGTTCCGACATAAGTTCTGCAAAGACCAATGAATTTTTAGATTTCGCAGAAACAAAATCCAAGTCAAATTCTTGGAGGATAACTATCCATCTACTAATCTTTCTGCCGATTACATGTCATGTCAACACATATTGAAACGGATTCACAATGATAATGACGGTAGTCTCGTGAAACAATATATAGTGACAGAACCATTGGACATCATGTACTGCTGCCAACACAAGTTTTTTAATGTGGGAGTAGTTGATTTTTGGTCCAACCAGGCCTCAACTCATGTAATAAATGATGTGTTCTTCAAGCAAATCGTCCTCCTGAACCAAGACCATACCGATGGTCGACTCTGTCGTGAAAATATTTATTATAATTGGGTGGCTGAAGTAGAGGGGTAGATGTGAGGGAACATTTAAATGCTTTGAAAGAGCATTGAGCAGATTTGTCCCAATGAAACGGAACTCCCTTCTTCAGTGAACACATAAACCCTTCAGTGATATTGGCATAGTTTGCGATAAAACGTCGAAGAAAATTGGCTTTTCCCTGTAAAATCTGAAGTTGAGGGACTGTGCATGGGGGAGGCAATTGAACTATCGCCTCAACCTTTAGAGGATCGACCATGATCCCTATTATCAACACTATAAAACCTAAAAGACGACCTGACGTCACGAAAAAACTGCACTTGTTTCAATTCAAGCGAATCCGATAGTAGCGACATTGCTCAAAGATAAGTCGGAGGTGTGTGGGATGATCAACTCTCTTACGAGATCGTGACGCTAAATCATCGAGATAAGCCTCGACTAGGTGTTTGAGATCGTGGAAAGCAAAAGACATGGCCTGGTGAAAGGTGGCTCTAGCATTTTTAAGGCCAAAAGGCATCTTCTGATAAGCAAATGTACCCCACAGACAGATAAAAGTTGTTTTTATGTTTGTCTTCGGGCTTAATCTGTATTTGATTGTATCTTGAAAAACTGTCCATGAATGAAAAAACCTCACAAATTGCGCATTCATCAACAATCTGGTCAATGAATGGGGTGGGGAAATTATCCTTTGGACATGCCTTATTCAAATCACGAAAATCGGTACATACACGAATCATTCCTTGCTTTTTATTGACCCGAACGTGATTTGACACCCATAGAGTCAATTGGACGGGGTAGATGAAACCATCTTTGAGTAGTTTCTCCACTTCAGCCTTGATAATTGTTGCTTTCCAAGGATTAACCAGACGAAGCTTCTGCTGGACTGGCTTGGCATCAGGGTAAGTTGTTATTTCATGTTCAATGATTCTTGGATCAATGCCTGGCATTTCCTCATAGGATCAGGAAAAAAACGTCACGAAATACTTTAAATAAATCTGTATAGATCTGAATCTCCTCGGCGGAACAGTCTGCTCCGATGAAGACATTCTCCATGACACCAAGGGTTCTGAAGATATCGATAGGTATCATTTTAGCGATGGTTTCCATATTACCCTCGGCATAAACTGCGTGCATAGCCAGAGAATTGATAGGATGAGACCTATCTCCAGTCATAGTCAACACAAATTCTCCTGCCTCTATTCTTCCTAACTCTGGGAGGAAATATGATCTGTGACGGAGATCATCCCAGGGTCTTTCTGGACCAGTCAATGCCTCTAAAATTGCCTCATCAGAGGGCAAGACCAAATCTAAAGAATCAGTAGTGGCAAGGGAACCTTGAGCTCAGGCAGGCTCAAGAACTAGATCTAACTCCTGTGTGGGAGTCGGATCGGGGTCGGTGGAAGCTTGCTGGACTATAGAGTACGCAAATTTTTTCGCAGACAAGGGCATGGACATGCCATGATGCCTTGTCCCTTCCATCATGGCTGATGGGGAAGGAAGAATCCACAAATCATTAAAGCAAGTCGTGTAGAATGACGACACTGAAAAGATTCCAGCATTAGGCTGGTCGAGGACAACCGATATCATTTTGAAATCACTGGAAGGAGGCAGGTAATCGAAAGTACCCATGAGAGGTGGGCACAAATCAACCCCCACGTTGACGACACCGGGCTGTGGGTTATCAATCATTGGGAGCGTGGATGCCCCCGATGAAGGGTTAGGTCTGGAGAAGGACAATTGATCAATGGTCACGATTCTTCCCTCATGTGGAAACAACAAGACCCGAAAAGCTGTGGCAACCACTGCATGCATGGCATATGTCCAACTCCTTCCTAATAGGAGGTTGTAGTCGAGAGGTGCATCGACCACTTCAAATTAGACGCACACGGTATTCCCTCCTAACTGGACGGGGAAAGAAGGAATGATTCCATGTGGTCTGAAAGAATGACCGTCGAAATCTGTAAGAAGAGTAGGTGAAGGAGACATAACGGGTTGGCCAATGGCCTTCCAACACGCTAACAACATCATGCATGTCGAGGTGCCCTCATCAACCACCATACAGAAAATATTCTGGGTAGAATATTTTGTGGGGTGAGCCACTACTATCTGAAAAGTGACGTGGTATGGGAGATGAGGCTTCAAGTCGGTTGTATCAAGCATGATAGTTCCCATATTATATGTTTTAGTGGATCCTAAGGTGGCTAGTAGAGCCTTTCTCTATGAAGGGAAACTCTGGAGGACCTCCAAAGCAGACATTGCGCAAGGGGTTTGTGACAAATCCTCCACCACATAGTAGTTTTGGGTGGCCCTTGCGTTTGGATTATGCGAAGCCTTCTTGAATGCCCCTTTCGGATGCGTGTCATTGTTTCACCCATCGTTCTCTCGATCTGGAGAGGAACATACGTGTTTTCCACTTCTTTACCCTTTTTAGCAGTACTTGGTGTTCTGTAATCATGTGCCCTAGTAGCTATGTGAGCTTCACCTTTCAACATATAGATATTCGAGGTCGAGGTATTACTAAATGACGAAGGGGGTCCCTGACTACCCCCATCCGCGTTCGTGGAGGCTTGACTTAAATTTTTCCCATGAGGAAATGGGTTCATTAACACTGCAGGCTACTGCTGCACCAATAACTTTTGGGCCTCCATGAGTCGAGGGAACAGGTGAGTCAGGTGGTCTTCCGCGCAAAGGTTGCACAAATACTTCGACTTCTTTATCTCTGTGTTTCCCCCGCCAACATTATTGGTTGGTTTCTTACCCCCCTTACCCTTCTTTCGTTGTTTTTTCTTCCCTTTGGCCTGTTGTTTGGCCTTTGGGTTCATCGATTGCACATTGTGTACATCTGACGTCTAAGCAGGGGGAGCAACCGAAATAGGAGTTGGGCTAGACACTGTCCTCTATATCGACAATTGTTGCAATTGGTTTGACAACGGATCAATGGGATTTTCTTGTGTTGAACCAACAATGTCATCAACATGTGGTCCAAACTTGTGTCTGGTCTTATTAAGAATAGACCGTGGCGCATCTGGGAAAACCTCGTAAAGAAAACTAGACTGAGAGTAAATCAACTCAAGCTATTGAGCTCTCATTATTGCCTCTTCCTTCAAAAAGACCCCTGATGTTTCTATGTCCTTGGATAGCCGGGGTACCAAATACTTAAGGAACCATTCTAGTAGGAATGCTGGTGGAACTAGTACTTTAATCAAACTCTTACGGCGCCACCATTCTCGGATGTGATCAGAGATATGGTCAGCCTTTGTCTACTCAAAGTTCGCCAACAGTTCAGTGTCAGCATCATATCTCATAGGTAATTGAAAATGATTTAAGAAAACCATTTCAAATTCGCCAAAATTAGAGTATCTTGAGTGGTCAAGCTCGATGTACCATTTCGTGGCATTCCTGATAAGAGTGCATTGAAACAAACACATCTAAATAGAGTCGTCTCTCAAAGAGTTGGACGAGCACCATAAGTGAAAGGTAGTCACGTGACCACCTCGATCTTCATTAGGCTTGCCTTCGAAATTTGGAATGTCAAAGGGAAACTTGGTCGGCATAGCAGGCCAACGTGGATCATGACATCTTGGGCCATTCAATAATCTTGACAAGTCTTGCAAATGCAAAGTTGCCATAAACAGTAGATTAGGTTGTTCAGTATGTAGAGCAGGATAGGAGCCTGGAATTTTGCTAGCACCAGGTTGCCAGGAAAATTTAGGTTGTTGGCCCGGGTTCTGGTAAAAACCATGGCCTAGGCTAGAATTTGGATACTGCGCTGGTTGAGATGTCATCAACTGACTCCCATAATAGGACGTTGAGGGATGAGAAGGGATTTATCCCGACATTGTGTTCCAAAGGTTCTGGAAAGGGTTGCCCCTTGCTGATCCTATAGGCATAGTTAATGAGCCTTTCCCGGGGTTCCATTGACCATGGAAGGGGTTTCCCTCAGTTGGCATCCCTGATGAGGGAACTGATCCCTGCCACAGATTCTAAGGTCTTTGAGAAGTGTGTGCTTCCTGTGTCGGAATAGTACCTTGTATGGGATTTTTTGATCCAAAACCAGGGTTGCCCCCAGCCGAGATGACAACTAATGAGAATGCGTTGTTACCAAATGTGTCGAACAAAGAGAACGACAAAGAACCCATTGGTGTGGTATTGGAAGAAGGTACTTGATTACCTACTCCGAACAAGTTGTGATTCATGTTCAACTAGGCGGGCTATTGAGAATCACCTCCAAGCAAGGGGGACAACGGAGGTATATGACCCCCGCCGTAAGGGAAAGCATTAAGGGGGATGAGGTCCCCCCCATGGACCTATGCAAAGGAGCGATAGAGCTCCCTTCCCCCAAACCCAAAGTCTATAGGGTGGAGTAGGTGAGGACCAAATTCGTGTTAAAGTTGGGAATCCCATATGAAAATGGAGGGCCCATCGTACTCTATGTAAACAGTGCATTGAACGCCCCCATGGACGGAATCAGACCACTTCCCGAGGTAGAGGTGGTCGAGACCATAGTGGCCTAGACCTGCAAAGGTCAGTTAGGAGGTGGAACACGCACAGTAGTGGTAGTTGTAGAGGGAGTATGAGGAATCCCTGACGAAGTAGCAACATTTGCGTCCATCACTGCTTGCAGGACTATCTGACGCTCTTGATGCATTACCCTTGGAGGGGCAAGATGTATCAAAAGTGGCACCAACAAGTTAGTGATCAGAGGATTGTACAGACAGAGAGCTTCTTCTCCAAGGTCAGAAATAGTCGGTTCCTCCAGAAACGAGTGTTCTCCTCTCGGAGATGGATCGGGTACATTTTCCTTTGGCCTAGTCGCCTCAAAAGACCCTTGCTGGTCTAGTCTTCGCCTTCACGGTGTCGGTGGTGGCTCCAAGTTAATCGGTGGCAGGCCCAAAAGCCTTCGTGACCAATGGAACTCTTGATCTTCCACTATGTGAGAAGATCCATGACACACTAAGGATTTTCTAACATTGAAGACCAAACACATACTAGAAAAATTTCCTATGAGATGCAGCAAGAAAACCACTATTACTAGTTGGAAGAACAATTACAACAACCAACACTAGAGAAACTTACCGGTGCAAGTGCAACTCAAACATGGAAGCATCCTCTAGTTATACTCTACAAAGCGTGGCTCAATGTCTTCCCTAGGTACCGCGGTATACCCCTGCAATCATCTGTGTAAGTCCCTAAAATCAAAGGCAACTAGGTTGCCAGCTCATGAACAACTACCAAGCGGGTACAGTCGACAGTCGGGTGGACCACAATGAGTAGGGTATCAAGCCCGAAACCTATTGAGGGTATCGAAAGAAAGTGTTCCGAAAGATGACTAAGGACCTCAAACGGATTCGAGATCCACAAAGCTCCGTTCAAAATGCAATCAACATAATCCCAAGATAAGTCCTCTATATGTGTTCCTCAGTTACGATTGGTCCGACTTTGGAGGGGTTATCTCCGCTACCTTTCTGCACACGACCTCATGTTTAACCCCTATGTTAGAGGCGGCTCCCAGATAATTTCCATGTTACTGCACTTTTTCACTCCCTAGCACAGACTCCTATGTTTGTTTTATATCCTTGAAGAGTTTCCTCTCCAACCTAAATCAAGGCTCTAGCCTAATATAGTTGATGGACCCTACAAACATGAAAGTCTGATTAATTTTAATTAAGCATTAATTTAAAGTGGTTTATATTAATTCAAAGGAATGGAAATGAAACTGATGGTGTTTGTAAAGAGATGAAAGAGAAGAACAAATGATGGAAACAAAATTACTTCTTCTTCAACAAACAAAGATTTGCAAATTGAAAACTCTTTAACCAACTTTTATATCTAACTTTTCTTTCTAAGATATTTTAAAAGAAAAACTCTCAACTAAATTTCGCTCAACTAAAACTCTCAACTAAGTATTCATTAAAGACCTTAATAAAGCACTCTTCTTCATGATAAGTAAAGACAACTAACCTAACTACTTAACCAAACAAGAAACTGAAATCTTTATTTTTTTTTTTATGCTTCAAAATAAGAAACTTGAAAATGAATTCTTTTATGTTATTCTAAAGCAAGAAAAAGGGAAAATTAAATACAAGACAAAACCCAAGAAACTAAATTCAGGTCTACTACGGATCGCAGGGAGTCACTGAAAGAACCACAAAGGCTAAAACATAAAAGACTCACGGACTCATCAAAAAAACCCTTTCAACGAAAACATAAGCAATCATTAAAAGATAAAGAAACTGACGTTAAACCTAGGATCAAAGACTGTAACTACATAGACCATGACTAAATCAAGAAACCCCTGAGAAGTTAGACTTCAATCAGGGAATATGATGACTGCCTCTCCTTGAGAAAAAGGCTTCCTGACACAGACACGCTATTGACACTTAAGCAACCTATGTATGTACACGGGTTGTCTGAAGGTAGGGCGTGTATGTACGTGGGCAGACCCACTGCAGGTCGCGTACACCTATGTAACTTCTCAAAAAAAGAAAACCAATAGTCAAAGATGACAAGGAAGGGAGTACTGGTGTGGCAGACCAGAATCCCGTAAAGACTCAGTAACTTACAGATAACTCAAAGAGGTAATTAAACCAATTACAACACCCAAAAATATCCTCTAAAAACTCTAGAGGCTCCCCAGTATGGTTGTCAATTCTGCTATAGTGGGAAAACCCCCCTACAGACTACACTAGGGTTCTAAAGTGTAGGCAAAGCTAACCATCTAAAGTCTCCTACTTTTAACAACTATCTTGACAACACCCCACATTCATGCATAAAGTACAAAGTGGTGCAGGGCATGTATATCTTCAAAAATAGTGTTTTTAAGAAGAGATGTTTTGTATTGGCTTGGCAAAAATAGTAAGTAAGATGGCCTGATGCCAGGTATGCATGTATGGTGCAATTTAGGGTTATAACAATATATGATCATGGTAGGTATTACATTCAATCTAAATATTTCTTTCATGAAAATATTTTCAACATTGACTGCTTTAAATGTGGGCATATAGGAATGAAGTGAGTGGCCTTGCCCAATTTGTACACTACAACCATAATGGCATCATGTTGTTTCACTATCTTTGGAAATACTATGATAAAGTCCATGCTTATCACTTTCCATTTCCATTCACAAATGGGTAAAAGTTGCAACTATCCTACTGCATGCTTATGTTCTACTTTAACATGTTGACATTCTAATCATCTTGCAATATAGTCAACAATTTCATTTTTCATTCTAGGCCAAAAGTACTATTTTATTACAATGGTAATCATTTACTAATAACATGGATGTACTTAGTAAGTTTGCTTATGCATTTCATCCAAGATAAGTCTCCTTAAATCCATTGTATCAGGAATGTACAATCTATCCTTATAGATCATCAATCCTTCTTCAGTGATTTGATAGCCATCAAATTTTTGGTTTTTGTGGCTCTTGTTGTAGGCATTCCTTTACTTGTAGAAAATGCTCATCCTTACCCAAGGGATCTTTTATCCTGGACTACATATTAGATTCACAAGCGTTGATAGCTTCCAATTGTATAGCCTGCATACTCATGCTAAGTGCATCTGATACCTTATTCTCTTTGCCCTTTATGCGTCTGGTTTCAAAATCATACTCATTGATGAATTCTAACCATCTAGCATGTATGGCATTCAAGTGAGTTCGATTGAAAATATGTTTTAATTCATTTTCATCTGTCAACAAATTTTTTTTTCTACCCATCAAGTAATGCCACAACATCTTCAATGCATGTATGATGGATGCAAGTTCCAAGTCATGGGTAAAATAGTTCCTTTCACGCTCCTTCAATTTATTGGATTCATAACTTACCACGTGATTATATTGCATAATAAATTCACCCAGTCCTTCCTTACATGCATATGTACACACTGTAAAGTCTTTGGTTGGATCAACAATATTTAGTATCAATGCACTGGTTAGAACATACTTCATCTATTGAAAACTTTCTTCACATTTAGTATACCATGGGAAATTTACTCCTTTATTTTGCAAAGAGGTTATGAGATGGCCAATTTTTGAAAACACCTCAATGAATCTTATGTAGTATCCTACCAGTCCCATAAATGAACTTACATTGGTCACATTCTTCAGAGTGGACTAGTTCATTATAGCCTTTATCTTTTCTGGATCAATTGATATTCCCTGTTATGATATGATGTGTCCCAAATACTGTATTTGCCTTTGATAGAAATCATATTTACTGAAATTGGCATACAACTAATGTTCTATTCGTGTCTGCAAAACCAATATTAGATGCTCTTCATTTTTTTCTTTTGATTTAGAGTAGATAAGGATCCCATTGATAAAGTCCAATACAATCTTATCCAAATATTTGTTGAAAACGTTGTTCATGAGACACATGAATGTAGCCAGTGCATTGGTAAGTCTAAATGGTACCACCATGAACTCATAATGGTTGCAACTTATTCTGAAAGTTGTCTTATGAATATCCTCATCTTTAATCATGAATTGATGATACTCTAATCTTAATTCAATCTTCAAAAATAATTTCTCTCCTAGTATTTGATCGAACATATCATCAATTCAAGGAAAAGTGTACTTATTTTTCATTGTCACTTTGTTCAAATATCTATAGTCAATGCATAATCTAAGAGTACCATCTTTTTTCTTTACAAATATTATAGGTTCTCCCCAAGGATACACACTTGGTTAGATATACCCTTTGTCTAAGAAATCATGTATTTGCATCTCCAGTTCCAACAATTCAGGTGTACTCATTCTTGATGTAGGAGCATCGCCAGTAAAGCACGAGTGGAAAACAAATCAGTGCACTAGCGCACATTTTTAAGTGATAATTTTGAATTTAAGAAGGCATATCATGCAAATACTCTAAAAAGATCGAAATTAAAGAACTTCTTAAATGTTTTGGAGTTGGACGATCGCATGAGATCGATGGGGAATGTATTTTCTTTTAATGTG
This sequence comes from Picea sitchensis, assembly GCA_010110895.2. Classification (NCBI taxonomy): domain Eukaryota; kingdom Viridiplantae; phylum Streptophyta; class Pinopsida; order Pinales; family Pinaceae; genus Picea; species Picea sitchensis. Next base: position 33,581 of record SNQJ01S0221570.1, read on the forward strand.
GTAGATTGCAGTACATATTCAAAGCATTTTCTCTTATCTGTTTGTCTCAAACATTTATTGTAATAAATCCTTAAGTAGTTGAAATCTTTTATTTCGATAGGATAGCACTAAGGTAGTCGGAGGGAAAACTCTATGAGCCCTCTTGTATAAATAAATGTATTGTTGCCCAAATGAGGCTGTTGATGGTTATTGCTGAATTTTAGTGGAGAGCCGCTGAGAGCTGTATAATTTCTTAATAACATTGTATGAGTCCATGTACATATCATTTGAATGAATATAATAGAGAAGCGTTGTTCCAAATGGTTGTTGTTGTTGTTGTTATGTCTATCTGAATGAATGAATGGTAGGCTTTCTGTAATTTTGTAATTCTCTGTTATTTCTTGTTCTTATGTTATGAATGCATTTACATGGTTGAATGTATGAATCTATGAGATATTAGATAAGTTTCAATTGTTTCTCTTCTACGAGCCTATGCAAGGAGTGCATAAGTGTCCATAAGGTGTGCATTGATAGAGTTTGATTCGACTCAGAAGCTTAGAAGAGATAACGTGAAACTTTTGTATGCAAGGAGTGCATAAGTGTCTGCAAGGTGTGTGTTGACAAAGCTTGTTTTGACTAGAAAATTTAAGGGGGGCAACTTGAAGGTGTGCATAGGAAGAAACGTACTCAGAGCCATATTGTTCAGGAGGAACAATTGAGCCATGGAAGGACTGTTGCAAGGAGTTGACAGTCGCCCATTGAGATTCAAGTTGTGGAAGTTTGTCGCAAGGTGTGTGCAGGGTCGATACTTGACTAAGTATCGAAGGAGTCATTATGAGAAGTTCAAAGTGTTGAGGAGGAACAATTCCAAGAGAGATAACTTGGAGCTTTGTATGCAGAGAGTGAGTATTGTCTGCAAGGAGTGTGTGATAGTATTTTGACTCACAAGTCCAGGAGGAATAACTTAAGAGTATTTGTAGAAGAGTGTGAAGAACTGTTGCAAGGTGTGCATAGTCATCCACAAAGAATCTAAGTCATGGAGAAAACCCATTGCAAGGTGTGCAAAGGGTAAGTTTCGCTTAAGTGTCAAAGAAACACTTTGTGGAGTTAGAGGTTTCGAGAAAGGAAAAGATCATAAGAGATAGTAGTAAGCATCCTTCAATAGAGAGGAGTCCTTGAAGATTCTCCAAATTAATGAGCAAGATCCATCCAGGAGGGAGAATAATCATTCTAGACCATCAGATCTGGGTGAGTTGCATGAATATTAACATGGAAGTCCTTCGGCACTTCGTGGATTGGAGGCACAAAAGTGTTGTAAGAGTGAGGGGTCGTCGAAGTTGCAAAGTGATCCTAGCTGTTGGCAGGGAGGAGGATACGTGTGATCCAAAAAGGATCCAGAGAAGGCTAAGAACAACTCAGAATTTACAGAGGCAACTTAGAATGCTCAAAATGGATTAAACAGACAACAAAAGGGAAAAAATTAAAGGTTCCAAAAACTTAGTTAAAATGGCATGATTGCGAAGAGCGTGTCACAAGCTTTCTAACGGTGCAAACGAATTGTCAAACGGAGTTACGGATCAAAAGTTATAAGTGGTCAAAGTTCAGGTCAAACTTGGTCAAAAAGTCAAGGTGACATGTGTCACCACTGCAAGGGTGACACGTAGCACATTCGTATATCTTATGTGGAAAATTGTTGAGTTGGCACGGGATGACATGGCAAGGTTGTATAGGTTGATGACAGACACATGGGTGAATTAGGTTGTGACAAGTGTCAGTTTCATGGGAAAATGTTATGGTACCATGTGGCCCAGTCATGGGCTATTGTAAGTCTTAAACATGTGAAGTAAAGAAATGCATATAGATTCTTAAGAAAAACATAAATTAATCAATGGCTCATAAACATAGTACACAAAGATTTACACCGAAAATCCTTAACCGAAAGAAAACCTTTCAACTCTTCATTGTATTAATTTCACTGTTCACCATACCATATATACAATGTTTTTAGGTATTCTGTAGATACCAAAACCCTAATCCCTTAATTTGGGATTAATTTAGAAAACCACTAAAAATAGCAAAATCTGCTAAAATAGCAAAAACTGCCCAAAAACTTTTTTGGGGCGTTGCCTTGAACCCTGTCGGCTCCGGGAAACCACCCGGATTCGAACGTTGTGTGTAACCAAGGGGGGGGGGCATACCTAGCCCCCCCTAGGACTCCCCTAGGAAGTGCCCGATGCACACGACACATAAGACAAAGGAAATTAGGATCATCAGATGCAGTTGTCGAATCTGGCGTGCACACACACACACACATGCAAAGAATATAACACATACCCAACATTCTCCCACTTGTTGTTTTCTTTGCATTCAAGGGTCCACAAGATTATATAGTCAACAATCCAAGGAAACAATGCCCATTGTTACTCTACACTAGGAGAACTTTTCTGTGCTCTCAGACTTTGTCAATGAATCTGCAACATTCTTTAAAGTGTCAACCTTTTCCAACAACACCTTCTTTTCTTCAACCATGTCTCTCACAAAGTGATACTGAAC
>SNQJ01S0221573.1:0-15029 GCA_010110895.2 Picea sitchensis
TATCAAGTGGTATTTTATGGAATCCACTATGATACTCATGGCATTGATGTCAACATCTTTGAACTTCTCCATAGCTGCAATGTTCTGCGATTCCTTCTCTTCTCCTTCTGTAAACTTTGGCTTCACGATCTTTCCTTTCACAATGTCCAACACTTTATTCTTAGCAAGTATGAGGTCAATCCTTGTCTTCCATGCTCTGAAATTTGAGGCTCCTTCTAGCTTGTTCTCAGACTTCATAGAGTTCGTCATGGCTTGCTTGACTTGGTCAAACCCTAGATTTGACCAGAAATCCAAACTTCACGTCTTGGCCTTTTGAGAGTACCAGGAGATGCACTGGTCTAGGGTGCACTGATCTATCTGGAGATTAGGTCAATATCGTTACTTAAGGTGCCTTGACAAGAGGTTTAGGGTTTCTGCAACTGCTTCTGCTGGTAACCCTAGCTACAGTGATTTTGGAAGCTGCTCCTGCTAGTAACCCTAGCGGCAGTTCCTCAACGAGCTCAATGTCTAGCGGTTATGTTTCCTTCCAACATTTTAGGCTGACTAAAGGGGTGTGGGACCATAACCTGTTAGAATATAGAATATGGTGTGCTCGTTTTACCATTGACGATACCCTCGTCACCCAACCACAGGTCGAAGCCTCCCTCCGAGCACCTTAACCTTGACTGAGAATTCCTCCGAAAGCAAACCCTATGCTAGATATCCAAACAAAGAGTAGCACATCAATCCCCAAGGATAGCGCATCACAAAAGACTGATCAGATGTTCGAAACCCTAGCCAAGAGATATCTAAGCCAATACTGAAACTAGTTGTTGTTGCAGTTGCACCTGCAACCCTCCTCCAAACCTGTGCACCAGACTGCAACTGCAATGCACACTAACTGGGAAACTTCAATTCTGAGATACTGTCAAATGAGAACTGGTGCCCTATATTTATAGTAATCTTGCCAGTTTGTTGGGGCCGACTTCTCCCTCTAGGTATGTGTCTGTTCAGTATATTATTATTAATTCTGGCCAACTTCTTCTCTTGGAGGCTAAAAGCCTAATATAATTTATCTTCTTGAGCCGACAAGGCTTCTAGGGTTATTAGCCAATTCATTAGGGTTTCTCTTGCTTCCCGAAGTCTTTTATTCTCGTCAGGTTCACACATGGGGGTAAATACCTCCCGCATCTACCATAATATTAACAGGTGTTACTTCTTCTGGCTTCTGTTCAGCTCCTTTTCCATTTAGTTCTTCTACTTCGTCATCCCCCCCTCGGTCAGCTGATACTGAAGCAATCTTTCTTGAGGCATGGCTTAAATCTTGGACCTCTTCGGTCTTTTTCATTCTGTTGGGCCTAGATGTATCACATTCTTTATGCATGGTATCTAGGCTGTCAGGGTCAGACATATCTGCAGGTTCTACGGAAATAAGAAGGCCTGTGGACCAATCCTTAGTGATCTCCTCCAGTTCTTCTTATGTGATCTTGTAGTACGACTGAAGTTGCTCCTTATGTTCATCGTCTCGCGCTATTATGTATATGAAGTTCCGATCTATGCAGAAATTCATCAGGGGTCAAAACCTTTGTAGGGTGTTTGGTGTCATGCAAGGTTCAACTTCGTGGATCTCTTCAGCTAAAGGTAATATGTGTGAAAAACAACGTTCGACTGCCACTGTTTGTTCATATCACTCGAGTACCAGAGTGTGGTGAACTTTGAAGAAAGCAGATTGAATGGTTCAATATCTGGAAAGGTCGCACCTTCTGCCATCTCCCAGGCAACAAAGACGATGAGGATCAAGAGCTAGTTAAAGTGAAACTCGTAGCCCTGATCCTGTGCTTCGCGACATTCTAGTTTTAGCTGATTAACTAGGTACTTCACCCAGTTCATCTGTAGGCCTTCCACACACTTCCCTGCGAGGTCAACAAAAACGCATGTGAGCTGCGTAGGTATGTTCTTCCTTACTAACTTTCTGGCTATTAGGTGGCAGTCTAAGCGCACTATGCCATTCTGTATGGAGGCTACCTTGTAGCCTCGCGTTCCCTTTTCAACATATCCATATGTATCCTTGATCTTCTATGCTATCATGTGATCTGTGCCTTTTCCTGGATAGAACTCCTGTGGGTTGGGTCCTTGCATACTTAATCCCGTGATCCTATGGATCAATGTCAGATCAACTATAATATGACGGTCTAGCCATAAGTAACCGCCATGGTAACATGAAATTAATAGCTTGACATAGCCATTCACTTCTCGGTGCCTTCTAAAGTGTGGGATTTTCATTACATTTAGTAGGGTGGACAACGCGAGGTTCATTGACACGGTTGGGGGATTATCTTTGATTTCTTCCCCTTCATCTTGGTAAAGTATTTTTACGGGGCAAGCATGCTATAGTTCTTTTGATCTCTGAGGTTGAAGTCACTAAACTTCAACATTACGATCTTGTCCTCTTGTGCTCTCACTGCGCATATCCCCTTTGGGAGGTACGCAATAACCATGGTGTAATTGAAATCTCTTGACACACTATCACGACTCACCTCTCCGGCCAAAGGCGGGATGTAGTCGAGCAATATGGACGGGATCAGAATCGCATTGGCTATGTCATCTTTGTGTTTGGTTCTCTTTTCCACTGATGGTCGGCATGATCTGGCTCTACGAGCAGTCGACAAAGAGGCTTGTACTCCTCTCGTTGATGATGCTTGAATACTTGCATACATTTCTCTTTCATACATTACTCTTTCAATCATTATGTCAATGAGAACTTCTTTGACAATTTTCTCTGCAGTGCTAAGCTCGTCCGACATGCACGCTCGTGGTTGAATATCTCGGGTTAAAAGAGTAACTTCTCAATGAAACGGGATGAATGGTGATAGCGCGATGAGCACTGTGTGAACTAAACTAGTCTGCAGGCTCAAATGCACGGTTAGAAAAAGTGTTCTCGTTGAAAGGTGCAATAAGATAAATAGATAACTTGGCAACGAATCTCTTGCAATGGGTGAGAAGCCTTCATTAACTCGGTTATGTCCGTTATGGCGCGGTCCCAATGGTCTGGTGGAAAAATTTCTTATCATAAATGCATTTCTACCCATTCAGGTTGTCGGTCTAATGGTTTTACTGTCGCTAATGGCTATATTGCATCGTCATGGCGAAGTTCCATGTGACGCAGTTCTGATATCTTGCCGAAGTTCCAATTTTGCAAATTTTCCTTCTGTGAAGTTCCCTCTGGAACCTTCTGAAACTTTTCAATTTTAGCTCTCTTCTTACTTAGTTTCTAGCCTTCTTTCCGGTGAGCTTAGTCTCAGAATTCCTTTTTCCATTCTGATTCTTGTCTTATTTTGGTAGAGTAACTTCGCTCTAGTTAGATTCTTTCCTAGAAGTTAGGGATAATACTTCATCTGTATCTAGAATATGTACTTCAGTCTTCTGCGAATCATCTAGTGTTATTACTACTTCAACATCCAAGTCTCTGGTTTTAAGTAGCTTCACTCGGTTCTCCTGTTCTTCAATCAAGTGTGTGATCCTCCTAGTCATGAAATCTTTCAACTCTTGCTTCTTCTACTCTAATATTTCTTCTTCTTTTCTTCTGGCCTGATCTCCTTCAATCCAAGGTTTTCCTAGTAACATAGAAAATGGAGCGTTCTTCCTCTGTCGAAGTTCCATTGACACTCAGAGATATCTGGGTAAGCCTTCCACATAGGGTTATCATCTTTCCTCTGAATAATCCTATTCCTCCCAATGAAGGAATCATAGCAGGCTTTCCTAGAATTTCCCAAGTTCTTTCTGTCATGATATTTTCTTGTGTTTCCTTATCTAGAACACAGTCAATGTCGAAGTCTCCTATTCTTACTTCAATGCATTATTTTTCTTTGAAAATCTCTTATAAGATGATATGTTAGTGCCCATTCAGGGTTTCTTTCATCTGTAGCAATATGTTTTCTGATAATTTTTGGGGTTATATCATAATCTCATTTGCTTGACCTTTCTCAGGGTCTACTTGTTCCATATTCATCCTTTCAACCTTAGCAATCAATCTAGGGCAATCCAATAATTGATGGTCCATAGGTTTGCAACAGAGGCAATTAGGTCTTCTACCAAGGCATTCCTTAGCAAGATGTCTTAGTTTTTTGCAACTGTAACAAAGAGTTAATCCCCTCTTTCTCTTAAATGATCCCCAGCCTTTCCTGTACTACGCACTAGGATCATGGTAGTTAATCTGCAAAAAATTCTTTCTAGGATCCTACATCCATTTGTTAGTCCAAACATTCTCTATATGCATAGGTATAACATATCTTTCACTATTCTTATCATATCTACTCATATCAAATATTATTTCATCTATCAGTGCCCTAGTTTTAAATCTAGACAAATCTTATCAAACATACCTAGATCCATACTTTAGAAACAAAAATTTCTACTAATCTTATCTTCAGCAGAGCACAAAGCTTCCAGATCTAAAAAAATTCACTATTCTTACTTCTATCAGAGCACAAAGCATTCATATCTTACCTCTTTTCTTTAGATCAGACTTATTTTCTTAGCACAAAGCTTCACAGATCGATTAAAATACTACGCACTAGAGCGACAGATCTACGCATAGAGCTTTCACAATTTCAGGTCATTTCTTCGCACACAGCTTCTTTTTCTTCAGTTCCCAGCACTCACAGTTTCAGGTCCCAACAACGGAACCATTTGTTGGCACAGGGGCAGACCTAGGGTTCAATGCTACAATAGTGCACCAACAAAACCCTAACTATCAACCCTTTCGACAACACCTACGAAGAAGATGAAGTCTCACCCAAGGTAGAGGCAGGGGTGGTTGTAGGACTTAGATGTTTGCAACCTTAGTTGGGACATAGATCTATGATTCTAACACTTAACAGAGAACTCATCAGTTAACATTCATCAATATTCAGTCTCAGTTACAACGCAGTTAAACCCTAATTACAGAGAATTGCAGTATTCAACTAGCTCTAGCAGATTCAAGCACTAAGCACATGTATATAAGTCATATCTAACATCCATCCATATTATTAAGCACTAAGAATCAACAGATCATTCACCTATATTAAAGAACTAAGAAAATAAACACACAAACACATCAATACACTGCATAAAGCATATCAACACAACATGTACATGGTTCACCCCCACCCTGGGGCTACGTCCACCAACTCTTCTCTTCTTTATTATCTTTGGCCAATATTCTTATAGGAACATAGCATCCAAGTCCTGCTCCGCAGAAGACAGAAGATCTGCGCGCACTCTGCCAGATCCTCCTTCTTCTCTCTAGGGTATAGCACCAAGCCTTCACATAGTCTCTTACAGTTACTTGCAATAGCCTTGCAATCCTCACACAATATGCACAAATCACTCACAACTCTTGATCACATAGATCCAACTCTAGCACTTATCCATTCATACTCACTACATTTCCTTAGCATCTATTTATACATACAAAATAGTCCTAAGCATGGGTAAACCCATGGGCCGACATTCCCATGCCCGTTACATAATCTCGAATCCCAAAAAGGGCCCTAAAAGGGGCCAAGATATCGCGATCTCTGCTTCATCTTGCACTCTGCCTTTGACAGCCTGTCAAAGTCCCAAAAATAGGTCAAACATGACCAAGGATCCTCAAAACTTGGTCAAGGGCCAACAAGTGGCTACAACATGAAAACTATATAATTGGGGAGGTATCTTATCTAATCAGTTTGGTATTATGATTGAATGGGTTCACAAGGAAAAAGGGACACCTAGTACAGTTCCTACCTTTTATATGGCCTCTTACTTGTTGGATGTTGTGTGTGCTAAAAACTTATTTCTAGGAATAAATATTAGTTGGCATAGTTTAGAAGCCTTGGCTCGTGTATACTTTCATATTGTGTGGGTGAACAAGTAAAAAAATAAATATACAAAAATCCATGATCATTTCTTAGCAAAGTTATATTTCATCATTTTCTAAGAATGTCCTAGGTTGAATGATGATGCAAATAAGTTGATAAGTTGTGTTTGTAATTGGTACATACAAAGCACCTCACTTACATAAGGATTTTTGGTGCAACTGCATCACCTCATATTTTGCCAAAATATGTACCGGAATGACTGGTTATGGGGGAGATAGAATATCAAATGGTATTTCAAGGGTTTAATATTCATACTAAAGGAGGTGAAGAAAAATATTTATACCTTATGGTTTCAAACTAGGACACTATTTCATCAAATACCCAAAGCATGCCAAACAAGAAGAAACTAGTCATCTAGAATATTGGTTGTCATTGAGACAATTTAGAAGGCATGGTCCAAAGGGGCTAGTTTCCAAACATCGTATTTAGTGTTTGTAGATTGACCTTATAGTCATGATAAATGGGAAGAAAATTTATTTTTTCAATATGCTTATGATTGAGAGGAAGTATTGGAAGGAAACAAGGAACCTCATGTGAAAATTTTTTAAAATTTGTCCATGCACAAACAAATGTTTGAGATACAGAGAGGATTAGTTATTGAGAGAGCTCAAATATAATCCCAAGAAGCTAGGAGATTGGAATAAATCAAATTTAAAGAGGATTTAGATTTAAAGGTTGTTCAAGATGAGAAGTTGAGATTACATCAAGAATAGGAATCTCAAAGGAAGCAAGAACATGAGCTTAAGAGAAAAAAGAAGATGAGGTTCTTCAAAAAGAAATAGAATCCAAAAGAAAGGATGCCAAAGAAGAAAAAAGGAAAAAATATTTGCAAAATAAGAGAGAGAAAGAAAGTTAGAGAAAGAAGAAGACAAAGAGAAAAGGAGGAAGATAAATTGAAACAAGAGTTAGTTGTAAGGGAACAGGGTGTTCCATAGCAAGCATAAGGTGAGAATTCAATGTAGCAACCTATAGCCATTCCTAAAGAGTTCATTGACTATTCTAATACTAATGAATATGTGCTTGTTTCATATAATAAACATGAAGAATATAAAGGGGATAAGAATAAACATGAGGAAGATATATTTGGAATGGATGACACAATTGAAAAGATTTCCCACGAAATGTCTAATCAAGCCCAAAAGTTGGAAGAGATTCAAACAATTGACAAAGGGAAGGAACCTTCTATGGAACAATTTTTCACCCTTGGTAGCCTCGAAAAATATTTTGTCATGGGTTTATAAAAAAATCCCAGACCATGTGGAGGAAATTGTTGAGTTTGAATCCATTTCTTACAAGAAAAGGAGGTGAGTCATCGTCAAGAGAATGTAGAAGAGGAGAATAATAGATATATATAGTGAATAATATGCATTACATAGGATCCTTTGATGGACACCAAGGGATTAATTTTTTAAGATACCATTGATAAGGCCAAGGATGATGAGATTAAGATAGAGAATATGAGAAATGAGCTAGATTTACTAAGGAACTAGGTAAGTTACTATAAATGATCTCTTGATGTCATAACCAAGTTTGTGCAATATATCCTTGAAGAAGACATTAAACATGAGAATATAAGAATGATTTTCATCGCCAATATAGAAGAGATTCAAGAAGAAACTCTACAACTATTAGTAGTACACAAATATATCGTGAAATGGCATGAGATACAAGCTAAAATGCATGACTAGATTGAGTACATCAAAGGAATTTAGAAGGCTCATGGTGAGGAATATCATGGCATTAGGATCTTAACAGAAGAGTGGATTTCCAAATATAGAAATCATTGTAGTATTGGAAAGAACTGTCTATAATTTCAAAGGATCAAGAGGATGAGGAATGTATAGCATGCATGAAATTGTGGTAGTTTATGAATGACACCATGGTTGATAGACAATTACCTAATTTTGGCCAACCTGTGGAGTTTCGGCCAATTGATGAAGTGGTATCATATTTCAAGCAAGTGGAAGGATGACATGAAGCTAAGGTCAAAAGATTTACATTAATAGAACATGGTGATGTATAAAATTTATTGATTGAGGAAACTAGGATGTTTACTAAACTAGAGTCCATGATTCCAAAAATAGAAAATTAAGTCCAATGTTTCAAGCATGAAAAGGAAAGTCTAAGTTTATTGTTGGATCAATATGTCTTCCCTCATTAGTAGTTGTATGAATAAATTTTTGAACAATGGGCCAATTATGATACCAAACATGCAATGGACAAGCCTCCTAGATCACCCAGTTATGATGCAGAACATGCAACGACCGAATCTCCAAGATCACTGGAATCATAAAAGATATGCAATATTTTTAACTCTCATATTTTTTCTTTAAATACTACTAATTAAAGTTTGTAATTATGATTATAAACTGAGGACATCGATCGCTTAGAAAAATATTTTTGGCTCTAAGGTGATTTTTTTCAAATATTGTAGCAACGAACTATTTCAAAGCTAATTTCATAAACTCTTATTGGAGCCAAGGATTTTTTTTCTTTGTCAAGGAATTTATGTACCTTTATTCTTTGTCGTGGATTATTCTATTGTTGTTTAAATGTCTCAGTCATCCAATAAAAAATTCAATTGATGCTAAGTTATCTTACATGATTGAATGAATTGCTATTATTCTTGGTGAATTCTTTCTTAGTTATTATTTTTTGAAAAAATTGTTGAATTAATTTTGAGTATTTTATTTTCATATTTTTCAACTTTACACTATATATAACTCTTGAATGTTATTATGAAGTATAAATTTATTAGAGGAATTACTTCCAAGAGGATCACACATTGTGTTTCATATTCATTTAATGTTCTTATATGTTATCATGCATGACAAATTTCTTTTAAATCTATTAGATCACTTTACTTTCTACAATTATTTTATAAAATTGGAAAACATGAAAAGAAAAAGGAGAAATATTAAATCCCATCAATCATTTGTCGGACCATAAAATCGAAGGATTATTCCACACCAAACAAGGAGGTGTCTAATTAGATTACTTTACTTTCTACAATTATTTTATAAAATTGGAAAACATGAAAAGAAAAAGGAGAAATATTAAATCCCATCAATCAATTGTTGAACCATCAAATCGAAGTATTATTCCACACCAAATAGGGATGAGTCTAATATCCTTGAAGAAGACATTAAACATGAGAAAATAATAATGATTTTCATCGCCAAGACAGAAGAGACTCTATAACTATTAGTAGTACAAAAATATATCATGAAATGGCATGATAGACAAGCCAAAATGCATGACTAGATTGAGTACATCAAAGTAATTTAGAAGGCTCACGATGAGGAATATCATGGCATTGGGATATTAATAGAAGAGTGGATTTCCAAATACAGAAATCATTGTAGTATTGGAACTTTACACTATCTATAACTCTTGAATGTTATTATGCAGTAGAAATTTCTTAGAGGAATTACTTCCAAGAGGATCACACGTTGTGTTTCATATTCATTTAATGTTCTTATATGTTATCCTACATGACAAATTTCTTTTAAATCTATTAGATTACTTTACGTTCTACAGTTATTTTATAAAATTGGAAAACATGAAAAGAAAAAGGAGAAATATTAAATCCCATCAATCAGTTGTCGGACCATCAAATCGAAGGATTATTCCACACCAAACATGGAGGAGTCTAATTGAGCCTCATCCTTGGGTGTCTAATCCCTACTATTGAGATTTGGGAATCCATCCCCCTCAATAGAATTGACACTAGTGTTGGAACATCAAGCATTGATGGTTCATCACACATATTCTAGGTTCAGTCGGTTAAGGAGTCGACCTACATCTCGACACATTCAATCAAGTAGTCGAACAACATTCGAAGATAGTCAAGTGATGGATTGACCATCCCTACATTTGACTATGAGTTGGAAGGATAATTGGTCAATTCCAGTCCTGACGAGTGGACTTGCCATAACATATTTTGTGGGACCAACTCTAACTGTCAATCATTGTATGTGGACAAGATCTTTCATATTTTGTGGGAATCAGTTGGATATTGAGACTATAAAAGAAGACCCCTTGGGTCATTAGTGATATGAAATAATTTGATATTACGTATGATCATGCAAATCAAGATGTGAAATATGCACTATGATTTTCTTATCATAGTGTGTTTTGCTTAAGTTTTCTAACGGTGTCTTTAAACGCCACCTCTCTTATTCAAAAAAAAAAAATCCTCTTCTATCTGCAACATTGTTTTCTTTGTTTCATATTGAGTTCCACCCCATTCTCCAACATGGTATTAAATTCGATGGTTTAAAACCTTGAAATATTATCTATTTTCCTTGCAGAGTTGGATTTGTTGTGCAATTGACTCTGAGCCGATGGTTTTATGATTGGAACTTATTGAAAAAAAAACAGTTTGTATAGATATCAAAGATGGATTTGAATATCAATCCTATTGTTATGAAAAGATCAAATTATGTAGTATGGGCTCTAGATATGGATACTTTGTTGAAACATAAGGGACTGTGGCAGTATACCAAGGTTGTGATCCGAGATCCAATAGATGCTTTGAAAAAAACATTCATTGATGTAAATAAGGATGAAGTTGTATGGGTCATCACGAACTACATCTCATGAGAAATTTGTTTTCATCTCGACGGACTTGATTTTCTGCATCTGGTCTGGAATAAGTTGAAGACCTTGTTTGACTAAGTCGATGAAAGCCACATCATGTAGTTAGAGAAAGAGTTGATCTCTCTCAATCCTCATTCCTTTGAGAGAATGGAGGACTATTTGGAATGTGTTAAGGAACTTCAATTGAAATTGAGTGAATGTGGAGAAGGCTACAAGAAGAAAGATGGACAATGCATTGAGTTGATCCTGATAAATTTGAGAAAAACCTTTGATGTGTTTGTATCGACCTTATGCATCACTTGGCTAGAACATAATCAAGATGGTAAGGACTACTCCTTTGAAGTTTTTTGTGAACTTTTGATCACCGATCAACATAGATTGTTGGAAGAAGGAAATCTTGGTACTAAACACCATAATCACTTTCTCAAGAGTAAGGGAAAGATGGGTTCCAGGAATAGAGTGTATACTAATGTTTCTACATAGAAACTTGCATATATTGATCAAGGACCCCAGAGATAACCACAATGAAGTCAAAATAAGAATACATGTTGGTACTATGGAAATACTAGACACAATGAGAATAAATGCTTCAAGAAGCGAGACGATTTAGAGGCTTGAAGGAGATGTGTTGACTATTTTCCGACCCCTGATAATTTCACTTAAGTTCCAAGTCCAGACTTCTCAGGCCTTCTTGTCTCATATGGCACATAATGAATGGGTTTTCGACTCCAGATGCACTCATCACATGGAAAAGGATGCCACTTTATTCATGAGACTGAATAAAGATGAAGAAAGTAGAATATATGTTGTTGGTTATTTTTCTTTGGATGTTGCTAGTCAAGGTGATGTATCTTGTCGACATGGTAAAATTGTCAATGTATATCATGTACCAAATCTCAATGCTGATCTTTTTTATGTTGCTAAGTTGACTCAGACCGGTAAGATTATGTAATTTTGGCCAGATCGGTTCTATGTTTGGGACATGAAGAAATGAAATTCGATTGTCGTTGACAGTATTTTGGACCCAATGGACACCTTATAAAAGTTTTGTGACTTGAATCGACCTGAATCGGAATTGACTGCACTCATTTCTCACACTGATGAGAGAACTCAAATTTGGCATGAACGACTCAGACATCTAAATTTATGTAGTCTACAGGAACTTGTAACTCAGAACATGGTTACTGGTCTACTGAAAGTGTTTCCTCTTGAAGGTTTATGTAAGGGTTGCATACTTGGAAAGCATCATCATGAACCTTTCGAATCTGCACAACCATGGCAAGCAAAGAACCTAGTAGAACTGGTTCATTGTGATGTTTATTTTATCAACTTACCTTCAATGGAAGGTGCAAGGTACATTTTTCCATTCATTGATGATTTCTCTCATTTCACATGGGTCTTTTTCCTGAAAAATGAAAATCTTGTCTTTGATAAGTTCAAAGGATTTTGGACCTTTTCTAAAAAGGAATGTGGTCGACCCATTAAGTTCTTGAGATATGACAATGGTGGTGAGTGTGTCAATAGACTCTTTGAATAATACCTACTTATATATGGTATTGACTAGCAGAGGTTGGTTCCTCACACACCATAGAATAATGGAGTTTCAAAACATAAGAATCAAACATTAGTCAAGATGGATAGATGTCTATTGTAGGCTAAAGATCTACCCCCTCGCTTATGGGATGAAGCAGTGTATTGTGCAACCTATATACTCAACTGCATCTCCACTTGAGTTGTTCCTTCCATGAATCCAATCGAATGGTTGTATGGGAAGAAACCTTTTGTTGGCCACCTCTGTGTGTTTGGATGTGTTGTGTGGGCCCACATTCCTGATGATTTTCAAAATAAATTGGATGCAAAGAGTCATGCTTGCATCATGATGGGATACTTTGAAGAGTCAAAATCCTATCAACTGTTTGATCTCATATGATGATAGATCATTGTTCAACGTAATGTTCAATTTGATGAGAAGTCTTTCAGAATTAAGTTGATGATATCCTCCTCTGGATTTTTTGTAGGATGATCCCTTTGATATTTCATTGGACACTGGTTCTCCTACTCCTCTCTTTAGTCCTTTGATTGGTTCATCGAACCCACTTGTTTCGACTCACTTTTTGATCTCTATGTTGACTAATTCGACGTCATCTATTCCGACTAGTCCATCAACTAAAGACCCTCCGACTTCTAATCCACCCATTTTCGTGCATCACGATTCATCTGTCTCTTGTCTTCCCCGATGGGATTCCAAGACAATTGAAGTCATTGGATTTGATGTTGGAGATGCCTCCCATAGAAGACAAACTCAAATTCAAAAGAAACATGCCAATGTTTCCTTGATGACTCATGTTCTTGAAACTTCTGACCTTTTTTCCTAGTCAGATGTTGAAGGTTGACCTGAATGGGAACAAGCAATGAAATCTGAAATTGATTCCTTGTCAAAGAATCAATATTGGACTTAGTTCCCTGACCACATGGAAATAACATTTTGAAGTGTCAATGGGTCTACAAGACCAAATTTACCTTTGAAGGTGTTGTTGGATCATGTTATCATTGATGTCAAAGGAACAATGTCTTATCATAGTATATTGATGAAGTATGTATTGTCATTGTTTTTAATGGATTGATAAATATGTTGTCATATGATGCATAGATGAAGATGGATTGATGTGTTGTCATTGATGGCTTGATATTGATCGTTGGATCATGTGATCATGCATGGAATCAATGACAAAGGGACAATGTCATAATGATGTATTTTCATGGGTTATTCCAGTTGGATTGATATAAAGATGACTCATTATTGTCTTGTAATGAGTGATAGGAAGTACAAATGGATGAAATAAAAAGTGGTCTCCTTATGGTGAAAACCCTCACGAGAAGATACTTTGCGGTTGATTTATCCTAGAAGTTTGGTTAGAGAACCTATGCTTAATTGTGGAATAATGAGATGAATATCGATGAATTTTTCAGTGAAACTATCGTATATGGATAGTTCTTGTCATGCCATTTCTGGTGGTATGTGGAACATCACATAAATCCTCACAGTTTGAGAGTTATGGCCTTACGAAGTTGGAGGACCCTCATATGATGGCTAGAAGCTCCAAGCCCCAAAAGGTCAAAGAAGTCAAAGTGTTTAAAAAGAATAAATTATTTAAATAACAAAGTGAAGTGATAAAGTAAAAGAGGATTACTTAAATAATAAAGTAAATGAAGAACTTCCTAATTATGGAAAGTGGTTATAAGAGGGTTAACCCTAAAATGAGGAAAGTGGGTTAAGTGGACAAGTGGCTATTGGATATATGGACAAGTGGAAAATTGGACAAAATTGGGCATAGGTGACTATGTGAACAAAGTGGCCAAGAAGATGCTTCTAAGGAATCTACTTGGAGAGTATAAATAAGAGGCAAGGGTATCTTGTAAAGATATCTCTTCAGCATATATTGAGGATCTATTCTGAGAGAGAGATTGACTGGAGGATCTCATGGACGCATCAAATTTTTTATAAGTCTGAGATCTTGATTGAGAAATTTTTGAAAGTTCGTAAACCTTAGTTTCTGAAGGAGTACACGAGCAACAGTGTGCCAGAGAGTGTACATATGCGGGCTGCAATGTACCAGAGCACGTACACACGTGGGATGAAGGATGACAAAGCATGTACAGTTGGAGGAATTCATGAAGACTTGAGTGTGAGATGATATCGGGTTCTTGAAGTCTAAATCAAGTTCTAGAATTGCATTCTATGGACTCAGATCTGCCATAAATGTTCTGGTATGGTTACATGATTGTTTTGATGGATAATCTTGCTTATGGTATGGTGAATTCTTAAGGAATTCTTGGTATGGCTGTTGTGATATGGTTTATGTGGTTGATTGACTAAGTGAGCAACACTCTTATGTTTCAGTACTGATATGTTTTCCATAGTATATTGGTTACTTATACATGATTAAGTAACATTCATATTGTATGGTTGAGGAGCATGAGTAAGTTGTTGGAAAGCATATATGTGTTGTGATTGGTTATGGTATAGACTAGACAGTGAAAGGAGGAAGTGGATGTGAATGAAGGCTACAAAGGATCTAAGGTTTTCAAGGAGAGAAAACCCTAATTGTTCAGAAGGCATACGCATGTTTTAGTATATACAAGACGCGTACATACATGAGTTGTACTACTAGTAAGGCATGTACATACGTGTGTTGCACTACTGATAGGTTGTGTACCTGTTGACAGATTGGTATGTGTTGAGGATTGAATCCTCCTCTCAGTTGGTGTCGAGTTGTGTAAGTTAAGTCTTGCATTGTAGAGTTGTACTCTATTCAGTTGTTGTTGATAACCCAAGGATTGTAGTCTGTAATAAAAAAGAAATTGTACATACATCTTGTGTTCTTTGTGTTCCTTGCGGTGATGAATTATTGACGATATATGTTATTGTTACATGTTGTTGATATATGTTCACATTTAACTGGTTATAAATGACATTAATAAGTGATGAGTAAATGGTGATAGCTAACTAAGGAGTTTTGTGAAGAGAATTTGAAAAATATCCCT
>SNQJ01S0221574.1:0-15035 GCA_010110895.2 Picea sitchensis
TTTTGTAATATGACTCCAATATTAATTACATTTGACAAAATCAAGATCCTTGCTAATTTTCAAAATTTCAAAAAATATATAGAAATTGAAATATTTACTATATCATTTTTTTTTATAATATGGAGGGACTAATATAGACAAGTGTTGCATGGTAGCGTAGTCCCTGGCAGGTTGAGATGGGAGAAAATGCGACCTAGTACAGACGCATGGCTAGAAAGTTGAAATACATGTGGTTTGCATGCAGAACATAGTATTCCCGAATTAGTTCTTCCTGAAAAATATAAAAAATTATCAACATTTGAAAGGTTGTTGGACACAAAAAAATTAGCATTACCGAATTAGTTATCTTTAAAACAAGGGTCCTGGACACAAAAGAAATTGAAATTTATGAAATTATAGGTTCCTAGAGAGCATAAAATATACATAAATGTAATTTTATAAAGTAGATATTTAGTTTTATACATATGAAATATGTACTTTTATAATGGATCGTGGGTTGTCGGGCTGGCGAACTCAAAATTGGGCCTCTGATGTTCTCTGCGATACAGAAATTGAGAAGCGGAGTTGCGGACTATAAAAATTTATGAGAAATTAATAAATTATACATACAAAACATGTACCTTTACTAAATTAGATATTTAGTTTTATACATACGAAATTTATACTTTTATAAAGTATGGGGACGAGATTTTATAGAGAATGCACGGAGCTCTCATTGGATACTTAGCCAGTTTTTGGATTGCGGGTTCTCGGGCTGGCGGGCTCAAAATTGGGCCTCTGATGTTTCGTGCCCTAAAAATAGCACCGACAATTCCGCGATATACAAAATGAGACGCGGAGTTGCGGACTATACAAATTTACCAGAAATTAATAATGTTTGTTACATATCTGTGGAGATTACATGAACATTTAAAAACATATAATAGAATAGTAATAACGTGTGTTACATTTAGTTTTCTTTAAAACTAAGGCTTTTCTTGGACAAAAAAAATATAGCATTGCCGAATTAGTTTTCTTTGCACACGTTTTATAGAGCATGCACAGAGCCCTCATTCCATACTTAGGTAGTTTTTGGATAGCGGGTTCTCGGGCTGGCGGGCTCAAAAATGGGCCTCTGTTGCTCCATGCCCTAGAAATAGCACCGAGAGTTCTACGACATACAAATTAAGAACCGGACTTGCGAACTATAGAAACTTATTATAAAATAAATATTGTATGTTACATATCTCTGGAAATTACATCAACATTTAAAAGCATACAATAGAATAGTAATAACGTTTGTTACATAGAAGGGTTTTGGACATAAGAGAAATCGAAATCTATCAAAGTATAGGTTCCTAGACACCGAAAGAGTTAGCATACAATATAATAGTAACAATGTCGTTCAAGACAAAAAAAAATTAGCATACAATAGGACACAAGAAAAACAAGAAAGGTTCCTGGAAACCCAAAATTTAGTATACAATAAAGGCATTGTCAAATCAGTTTTCTTTGGAATTTATCAAAAATGAATAATGTCTGTTACATGTTTCTAGAAATTTAAATGTGTTTGTCATATAGACTGGGATTGGGGCTCCTACAGACCATAAAAAGAAATAAGTACAAGAATTAGGAACGTCGAAAGAAGAAGTGCAAGACGGTAGAGAGGAAGACCTGAAAATAAGAAATTGGAAGTTATGAGTCTTTAGTTATAGTTTTCTATTTAAAGAGGTCATAAGTGGATTGATAAAGAAAACAAGATGACAGCATAGACTTAAAGTGGATTGCTAAAGAAAACAAGATGCCAATATATACTTACTATGAAGTCGATGTGTTTTTGTTGCTGTCGTCGATGGTTAGTTGAGTCCTGTTGATCAGTTGTTGCCCTTCCTAGACGAGGTTGTTCATTCTCTGTTGGAACCATTCTTCGATGTGTATTTTCATGGGGGATGTGTTGATTTCATCCCAGATTTCTATGTCGTAAAGTTCATTTTCTAATTTCCTTAGATCCATTGAAATACTATGCAGACTCTGTTCAATTTCTTCATTGTGTGTCACATAGTCCAATACCTAGTGCTCGCACTCATCTAGACGATGTTTAACTATGTCGTAAAACTTTTCGAAAGACAACCCCTTTAAAATATCAACTTGTTCCTAGAAGGATTCTTTGGTGATTGACAAGGATTTGAGAATTAAGTTTTGATCTTGAACCTCGTTGGTAGTTCCGGCTAAGTCCATCTGTAGCAGGCTTGTGAATAAATCTTCCTTTTCTGATATGACTTGTTTACATGATTTGACAATGAGCTCCAGGTTGTCAACTTTCTTTTGCCAGCATGCTTTTACTTTTTTGGGAGGGGAGTTTCTCTTGTCTTCTTTTCAGTTCTGATGTGTTGACGACATAGTTGGCAAAAGGGACCAGTAGCTGATCACAGAAATGTTGTTCATTTCTTAAATTCACCTCCAAATGTTGAAGGAAATCATTGGCCTTCTTTCCGAAGGAAACTAAATTTTGCGATGTTTCCCAGGCTTCAGTAAGTGGTTGCATTCTTTTGTTGATGTTATTCTCTAGAAGGGCTCTAGAGCATGCAAGGAGGGTAGAGGATTCTTTCATCTTGGTTGCAGTGGTAGCAGGCACGATTTTTGCCAAAGGACTGGAAAATTCTGGGGTTGCAATGAAAGCCTACTCATATTCGTTGAGGCGGTCTTTCAGATTGGCATTTTTCATCTCAATTCCTCCAATGGAATCACGAAGAATTTCACCGGTTACCTGGTGAAATGAGGAGATTTGGGACGACCGCATTTCCCTAAAGTTAATCTTTGTGTGAGATTTTCCTTTCCTGTTTGTTACATATTTATTTTCAATGACCATACTTTTAGATTGGCTGTCAAAAAGAGCGCTCTGGATTACGAAGGATTCATCTACATCAAAAAATTTGGTCTCATATATTTCCACTGCAGACGACCCAATTCTCTGCATGTGCTCAGTTTCAATTTCAAGTTGTAGTTTTCCACTTTGAATTTTGGGTTCCTCTGCCTGCCCTGCATTGTTTTTTCTCTTCTTTGCCAGTGTAATTTTGTAAGAACTATCAATATTTATGCGAGGAGGGTTCTTATCTCCTCCTCCATTCGAATATTTATGGGTTTCTTTCTTACTGGAGTGGACCGTCAAAGCGATGCTATGTGATGTCGTGCTCTTAGGAGTGCTGGAGGGGGACTGGGTACTCTTCTCACCGAATAATTTTCCATGTTGTCTGTACAATTCAGTCGCGCTTTGCAATGTATCTACGTCACAATCGGCAGAAGCGGGATTGTTGTCGACACTGTCCCTGTCTTGGGTCAGGTGTTTATGGATAAAAGAAGTGTTAAAGCCAACAGCCAGTAAATGTTCTCAAAAAATTCCATTAGGTTCGAACCCTTTTAGGCTTTCAGCGTGCGTTAGGTTCAATTTCTTGAAATGGGCGACAAACTTGTCAATCTTGTTGATGTTTCTGCACACGAAGTCTCCGACTTTCCAGGGCAGAGGAATGAACTGTTTTTTTTTTCTTGTCATGGAAAAAATGCAACCAGTGGTTGTATTGCCTTGTTATTTCTGCAACAAACATCTTGTTTGTGATGTGGAATGGAAGGAAGGCAGGATTTTCCTTAGAGCCAAAGACCATGAGGACACTCTTATTTTCCTCTTGCTCAAGTGTGCCCTTCCTGTTCAAAAACTTGGTTGCATGGCCAAACATCTGTGGAGCATCCTTGCCTAACAATGAATCTTTGAAAACTAAGACAAAGCCATTAAAAACTTCATAAAAACAATGGGAGGCCTTGTGCCTCCACAGGGCCTCGTACCAGAATGTTACTGGGTCGAATCCACAGTTTATTTTATTGGAAAGAGAAAGTTTTGGAAACGGGCAACAATGCACAATTGCGAAAATTAAGTAGGATGACATATAAAATTTATTCAATTCTTTGAATCGTGACAACTGGGAATAGAGCTCAATGGAAATTAGCTTCCCCCAATCGAAAATGTATTGTTCCTTGACTATGAAATACAAAATATAAATAATTATATGGGAAATGTTTGTCATGGATGCATGTCTCGTTATTCTTGTAAATAGCCAAGCAATTTCCTGGAATGGATTTCTAAAGGAACTTACCTGCAACCTTGTGATATCTTCAGGAACTGTTGTGGGGTCTTCGAGAAATTTGGCTAAGATGTCCATCCTTTTCTCATGTTTTTTCTAGAAATTGCTTGCAGTCTTGTCCTCTGAACGTCAATGTTGGCTTCGGAAATTTTAACATCTCGCGAAAGACCTGAGGTGACAAAGAAACAGGAGAATGGTTGTGCAGTGGAATAATTCTTTGGCCTGGAATATATTGTTTCGGTGCACCAAGAGACCACCTCTTTACAGTCAAAAAACTCATGGACGTAGTCTGCACGAGCGATTCCAGAGTTCCAAATCACTTCGTTCTGGGCGGAATGGGATGAATAGTAAAAGTATGGCTTGGACCACTGGAAGTTTTGGTCCTCGTGTGCAAACATATTTACTGTATCTCCACAAAACTGTTGTCGACCTGCTGCCATAAGTCTACAAGAACATTTGTTTGCTCCAGACAATGAATGAAATGAAAATTTGGAAGGGATAATATAACCCTACGCAAACTTTGGTCCAAAGTGTGTGAATGGGAGATGTGCTCGAGACTTTCGTTGATTAATGACAATTTGGACGGTTGTTTCATAATGCATTGTTAACATTAAAAAATAGTAATTGCATACATAGAAAATGCGAACATGGCAGATATTGCAATCACCGATTAAGAATTGTAGATTTCTTGAGCCGCCCAACACGACGACGTGTGTCCGAGATGAACAGTAGGAAGGGACAAGATAACTCTCCGCACATATTGGTTTAATGCGTAATAATGGGAGATCTCCTCGACCGTTTCACCCATTAATGACAATGTTGATGGTTCCTGCATGGTCATCTATTAGCATGAAAGGTTTCTAATTTCATATTAAGAAAGTACGGAGGTCGTGGGCACGGGAAAAAAATAGCTGCAAAATAGGGTTGCAAGGTACAACCGTTGAAGGTGAGGGAGCGAGGGTCAAATTGTATGTATCGAAACTTTTTGATTGCAATGTGCATAATAGTGAAGAGGGTATGGTAGGACAGGAAGTTAGTGGGGATGGAAGGCAGCGAGAGATACTTTGAAACATTTGTGAGCCATGGTAGAGTGAAGAGCGGATGATGTCGGAATCCGATAGTCAATTTGTATATTGCGTAGGGTGCGATGCCACCTGTTTCGTACTTCTGTGTCCAGTTGTCACTACCAAGAGCTAATTTAGTATTGAAAATATTTTTTTAGATACTGTTAGATACTTCATAGGGATTATCATTTGTAAACAATGGCAATCTCCAACCCGCCAGCCCTGCATTTTGTGTGTCAATTTGTATATCACGGAACTGGGAGCATTGTTTGGAGGACACAGAACAATAGAAGTGCAATGTTGAGTCAGCCAGTCCGCAGGTCCGCTTGTCAATTTGTATATCGCAGAATTTTGGGTGCTATTTGTAGGGCATGCAACAATGGAGGCCCAATTTTGAGCCTGTCCGCCCGAGAACCCGTGAACCAAAATGTCGCTAGGTATGGAATGTGGAATCTGTACATGCTCTATAAGATATTATGTCCATACTTTATAGTCCCATAATACACGGGAAGAAAAAAAGGGAAACAAGACGAAGTAGTTAGCAATGGAATTGTAGATCACAAAAATTTTGAGTGGAAAATGTATATAACAGAACAAAAAGGAACAGAGTTCAATTGCGCCAACTCGGAAACCGCGGGCATAAAATTCACTAAGTATGAAAAGGAACAGCGGGCGGTCCAATTCGCCATGCGAGGATATAGATGGAGATGAAATTGGCACCAACCCGATAACCGTGGACATAAAATTGGCCAAGTATGGAAAGCAACAACGGTCAGTCGGATTCGTCATGTGATTATATAGATGGAGATAAAGATATGTCAACCCGCCAACGCTGAGGTTGCAAATTTCGTGAACCCGACAACAGGAGGATCCAAAACAGGATGTGAAGGTGTCTGCAGAAGACGTGAGGCCATGACATTCTAATTGTATCGTTGTGAACATTTGAATGCATAATCTGTAACACGGAAGAGAGAACGATGTTGGAATCCGGTAGTCAATTTGTATTCGGTAGTCTAGTTATATAATTAGTCGCGTCTCTATGATCGTGGGTTCCAACGTTGGCGTGTTGACATAGATTTATCTCCATCTATATCCTCGCATGGTGAACTGGACCGCCCATTTTTCCTTTTCATACTAAGTGAATTTTATGCCCGCGGTTGCCGAGTTGTTGCAATTCAACTCTTCTGCTTCTTGTTCCATCATCTACATGTACCACTCAAATTTTTTGTGATCTACAATTCCACTGCGAACTTCTCCATCCTTTTTCCCTTATTTTCTTCCCGTGTATTATGGGACTATAAAATATGGACATGATATTTTATAGATCATGTACGGATTCCACATTCCATACCTAGCGACATTTAGGATCATGGGTTCTCAGGCGGGCGGGCTCAAAATTGGGCCTCCATTGTTTCGTGCCCTATAAACAAATTGACAAGCGGACCTGCAGACTGGCGGACTCAACATTACACTTCTATTGTTTTGTGTCCTCCAAACAACGCTTCGAGTTTCACGATATAGAAATTGACACACGG
Organism: Picea sitchensis; assembly: GCA_010110895.2. NCBI lineage: Eukaryota > Viridiplantae > Streptophyta > Pinopsida > Pinales > Pinaceae > Picea > Picea sitchensis. The sequence goes on from SNQJ01S0221574.1 coordinate 6,712, forward strand.
AATGCAGGGATGGCGGGGTGGAGATTGCCATTGTTTACGGATGCTAATCCCTATGAAGTATCTAACAGTATCTAAAAGATTATTTTGAATACTAAATTAGCTCGTAGTAGTGACAACTGGACATAGAGGTACGAAACAGTTGGGATTGCACAAATTTTGAGTGGAAGATGTATATAACAGAACAAAAAGGAATAGATTTCAATTGTGCCAACTCGGCAACTGCGGGCATAAAATTCACCAAGTATGAAAAGGAATAGTGGGTGGTCCAACTTTCCATGCGAGGATATAGATGGAGATGAAATTGGCTCCAACCCAGCAACCGTGGACATAAAATTGGCTAAGTATGGAAAGCAACAGCGGTCGGTCAGATTCGTCGTGTGATTATATAGATGGAGATAAATATATGTCAACCCGCCAACGCTGGGGTTGCACATTTCATGAACCCAGCAACAGGAGGATCCAAAATAGGCTGTGAAGGTGTATGCAGAAGACGTGAGGCCCCGACGTTCTAATTGTATCGCTCTGAACATTTGAATGCGTAATGTGTAACACGAAAGAGTGGACGATGTCAGAATCCGGTAGTCAATTTGTATATTGTGACATTTTGGATTGTGGTTTCTCGGGCGGGCAGGCTCAAAATTGGGCCTCCACTGTTCCATGCCCTACAAATAGCACCCATAATTCCGCGATATAAAAATTGACAAGCGGACTGGCGGACTCAACATTGCACTTCTATTGTTATGTGGCCTCCAAACAACACTCTCAGTTTCGTGATATAGAAATTGACACACGGAATGCAGGGTTGGCGGGGTGGAGATTGCTATTGTTTACGAATGCTAATCCCTATGAAGTATCTAAAAAAATATTTTGAATACAAAAATAGCTCTTAGTAGTGACAACTGGACACATAGGTACGAAATAGTTGGGATTGCACAAATTTTGAGTGGAAGATGTATATAAAGGAACAAAAAGGAACAGAGTTCAATTGCACCAACTCGGCAACGGTGGGCATAAAATTCACTAAGTATGAAAAGGAAAAGCGGGCAGTCCAATTCGCCATGCGATGATATATATGGAGATGAAATTGGCGCCAACCCGACAACCGTGGACATAAAATTGGCCAAGTATGGAAAGCAACAGTGGTCGGTCGGATTCATCGTGTGATTATATAGATGGAGATAAAGATATGTCAACCCGCCAACCCCTGCGGTTGCACATTTTTTGAACCCGACAACAGGAGGATCCAAAACAAGCTGCGAAGGTGTCTGCAGTAGACGTGAGGCCCCAACGTTCTAATTGTATCGCTCCCAATATTTGAATGCGTAATCTGTAACATGGAAGAGAAGACGATGTCGGAATCCGGTAGTCAATTTGTATATTGTGGAGGGTGCAATCCCAACTATTTCGTACCTCTGTGTCCAGTTGTCACTATTAAGAGCTAATTTAGTATTCAAAATAATGTTTTAGATACTGTTAGATACTTCATAGGGATTAGCATCCGTAAACAATGGAAATCTCCACCCCACCAGCCCTGCATTCCGTGTGTCAATTTCTATATCGCGAAACTCGGAGTGTTGTTTGGAGGACACGGAACAATAGAAGTGCAATGTTGAGTCTGCCAGTCCACAGGCCCGCTTGTCAATTTGTATATCACAGAATTCTGGGTGCTATTTGTAGGGCACGGAACAATCGAGGCCCATTTTTTAGCCCACCCGCCCAAGAACCCGCGATCCAAAATGTCGCTAGGTATGGAATGTGGAATCCGTACATGCTCTATAAAATATCATGTCCATATTTTATAGTCCCATAATACACAAGAAGAAAATAAGGGAAAAAGGATGGAGAAGTTCGCAGTGGAATTGTAGATCACAGAAATTTTGAGTGGTAGATGTAGATGATGGAACAAGAAGCAGCAGAGTTGAATTGCGGCAACTCGACAACCGCGACCATAAAATTCACTAAGTATGAAAAGGAGCAACGAGTGGTCCAATTCGCCATTCGAGGATATAGATGGATATGAAAATATGTCAACACGCCAACGTTGGAACCCATGATCATAGAAACACAACTAAGTATATAACTAGAAATTGATAATACACGGGAAGAAGACGAGGGAAAAGTATCTCGCCGAAGAACATCTTGTGTTTGATTATTAATGCAAATGCTTTCGAACCCCTGCTGATTTCTCACCAGTTAAGTCATAAATTGCAGATCACGGAAGTATCTTTCGTGCCAATGTGTCCACTTGTCACTAGTAAGAGCATTGTTGATGTATATCAGGAAGGACGCGAAGTTGTTGGGGATGGAAAGCAGAAAAAGATACTTTTAATGAAGTTAATGTATACCAGGAGCCCATGGTTGAATTGTAGATCATGGATGTTTTGAGTGCAAGATGTATATACCAGAACGATAAGCAGTTGGGTTCGCAAGCGTCGGCCTCACAGCGGCCTCCATAAAATTGGCTATGGAAAGGAACAGCGGTCGGTCGGATCCCTCGTGTGAGGATATACATGGAGATGAAGACATGTCAAGCCGCCAACTCTAGAACCAGATACCATAGAAAAGGCACTAAGTATATATCCAGAAAGAAATAACGAGCGGGAAGAAGAAAAGGCCAATTCCTATGCGCTGATCCAGCAACTGCGGCCATAAAATTGCCTAGGTATGGAAAGGTACAACGGTCAGTCGGATTCATCATGTGAATATACAGATAGAGATGAAGATATGTTAGCGCACAAACCCTGCAACCACCCATCATAAAAAGACGACTAAGTATAAAACCAGAAAGCCATAATGGACGGGAAAAGAAAAAGGGGAAAAGAGATAAGTATCTGACAGTCGAAAAAAAAAATATTTTTCCATTTATTAATGGCAATGTTTTTGAACCCCTGTTGGGTTCTCACTAGTAAAAGAATTAACTGCGGATCATTGAAGTTCTTTGGCTACAAGATGTATATGACAGAACAGGGGACATAGGTGTTGGGTATTGCGGACTCGGGGCCTAGTGCCCAGATAACTGCCTAAGTATTGGCCAAGACAAAGGTTTGATATCTATTTCAATAGTATTCATACTAGTATCTATCAATGGAGAAAGTTTTCATATTTATCTGAATAGTATTCATACTAATATATATTAATGGATTGTTTTTGTTTCAAATGCAACTGATCTCCCAATTTTCAAGATGCTCTTCGGTTCACAAATTTCATTAAAAGCACGAAAATTTTGACTTCAAGATGTACATGGTGCAACAAGAAACATGAATTTGCATTCTGGTCTCAACGAGATAAACTCGTTATCATCTATTCATCTTGTATTGCTTGCAATGACATGAGCAAATGTCAGCTCTCCATAAACATCAATATCTAAATTAAATTAAATGCAATCAATATTTGGTGTGACTTAAGTAATTAAAGCATAAATTGCATAATACAAAAGTTCTTTGGTTGCAAGATGTATATGATGGAACAGGGAACATAGTTGTTTAATACCGCAAACCCAAACATAATTGTCTAAGTTTTTTGTATTTATTCCAATAGTACTGATATTAGTATATATGCATGGATATTATCAAATAGAAGAAGCTGCAATATATCCAACATATTGAACAGGAACATTATGTCAACAGTTGAGCCGCTTATGAAAAAATATTCTTAAATGTAAAATGTAAATAAATAACAGACCAGTCTTTATTTAGATTGAAGTAGTGGGCAGCAGAAAGTAAATCGTGTCGTTCATGTTTAACGACACAGGGGAAGAAGGTACAAAATACAATTAAAACAAATACCAGAAAATGGAAAATACTGAAATATGTACATTGATGAAGATTCTTAACGGTTTTCTTGACGTTCAAACTCTTTATTCTCAAAAAATGATTTGAATATCAATTTTGGGTTTTGTACTTAATCGGTGTTGCCAACTACATCTATCATAGTTTTTTGAATACCTTGTCTCTGCCAGATATGGCCTGCTTGAAATGGATGCTTATTCAACATTCCATTCTTTGTCAAGTATTAATTTCCCTCTGCCGTCAAAAATTTGGGGTTTAAGATGCTTTCCTTCCAATGTTCCTGACCCTTGACATCTGAGACAACTTAGAAATGCGATTCAGACCGATTTCAAAGTGGACGGAGTCGTTTTATGTCACAACAGCTATGGAAGGGGAAAAAAATTCAAGTACATAGTGACTGGTATTCTCCCTATATTTGAACATTTGTTTGGTTGAAAATCCTGCCTGAGGATTTGTATGTTGAACTTCTTTGCTTTATTACAGTAGATTGGAAGAAACATTCAACCCAGATGAAAAATGAAAATATTTTGAGGTACATAACTTCTTCGGGCAACAGAGGTGTGGCAAGTGCATCAAATCCTGCAGAACGCACTAGCAGATGTCTGGCAAGTGTATCAAATGTTGTAGATGGCATCAGAATATATATTTCCTCATAGCAGTGGAGGTATGGCGGCTCACATAAAGGTCTGGAATGTTCAGAGGTGACGCCAAATATGTGGAGTCTGCAACTACATCCAGAGGAAACCGAAATTTTTTTGACAAAGAACATGGCTTTCTGTCAAATCGGTTACCAGACCCACATGTAGCTCATCAAACTTTGAAATAGAAAATTTTGTAGTGATAATGTGTCATTTTATCCACCCATACAGTTTTTGTTACCCGCCTCTAGTTATATTCGCAAATGGAGCAATATTTCGCGTCATTTACAAACATGACAAGCCATTTTGCAAGCCACTGTAAATGCGTGGCCCCCGAGGAAAACAAATTCTTCTGGGATCGGTACAATTCAATACACCTGCCAAATCTGTGTTGTTGGAAGAAGCTATATAATTAAACGAAGAACCATTTTGCATGAGACCTCAAAATCCATTACAATTCCCAGCAAGAAAACAAAGAAGTTCAACAAACAAATCTCCAGGCAGCCTTTTCAACCAACCAAAACATCGAACACAGCGAGAACACCAACCAGAACATAATTGTTCTTTTTTTTCGTCCTCTCTGAGTTTCTCTTGTATAACATAGTTTTTTTTACTCAAACCTCACGTCACATAAAACCAGTCTCTCTTCTTTCATCTGCCCCTCAATTGCATCTCTAAGTTGTCTTACATGTCCATGACCAGGAACATTAGAATGAAGGCACCCTAAAGTGCAACTCTTTGATGATAGAGAGAAATGGCAATAAGTATTTAAAAGAAACGCTAGATGATCTTCCATAGATTTTGTGTTGATTGGTTTTAATGACAGATATTCTTGATATTTTCTCTTATTAATGCCAATATTTTCAAATATGTACGTTGAATAGTGACTAGCAGCACGTATTAAAAATCCCATATCCGAGCAGATTCTCAAATCTGACATCTAAGATATGCACAATATTAAAGAGGGACATGACCTCAAGGCCTCTGTGGGTGACACGTTCGTGAACTATGCTGAAGTTTTTAAGAAAACTAAAACTGCACAAGCAAAAAAAAACAAAACAAAAAATTATTTTCGCAAATTCAAAATGCAGGCAAAAAGAAATTACCAGATCCCATAATATTCGTCTGCCTATTCATTTTAATGGGAGATGTACTCGAGCTTTCCAGTTATTAAAGCCCATATTTTTGAACCTGTTTGGTCGGTTCTGACTTTTGAAAGCATATTTAATGTGTATTGGGAAGCGGTGAAGGTAGCGGGGATGAATCCCTATGTAAAAACAGTACTACTATTTTTCTGTCTTTTTCTCCACGAGCGTATGTAAAGCGTACGTAAAGAAAATTAATTCGAGAATGCTAATTTTTTTGGACATGAGCCCTTGAAATTCAAATAGTCTGCAAGTCCGATTGTCAATTTGTATATCGCAGAACTCTCCGTGCTATTTGTAGGACATGGAACAACAGAAGCTGAATTTAGATCCCACCACCCCAAGAACCCGCGATCCAAAAAATGCTTACTATTTTTTTTGTGTGTTTTTGTCCACCAGCATATGTAAAACGTACATAAACTAAATTATTTCAAGAATGCTAAATTTTTTGGACACGAGGCCCTTAAAATTCAAATAGTCCACAAGTCTGATTGTCAATTTGTATATCGCGGAACTCTCCGATTGTCAATTTTCAACCGGCTGCCCCTAGAACCCGCAATGAAAAAACTGGCCAAGTATGGGATGACGGCTCCGTGCATGCTTTATATATCTACTTTATAAAATTACATATTTCCTATGTTTAATTTATGTTGTCCAGGAAACCTATAATTTCATAAATTTCAATCTCTTCTGTCCAAGAGCCCTACTTTTAAAGAAAACTAATTCGGGAATTCTAATGTATACACCAAACACAACATTGTGGAACTCTCTGTGCTATTTGCAAGGCACATAACAACAGAGCCCAATTTTCAGCCCGCCACCCCGAGAACCCGCGATCATTAACTTATGTTGTCCAGGAAACCTATAATTTCATAAATTGCATTCTCTTCTGTCCAGGAGCCCTTATTTTAAAGAAAACTAATTCGGGAAAGCTAATGTATACACCGAACACGACCTGCCATAGTTCGATAGAAACTATCCACGAAGCCGCGTCCATAAAACTGGCTAAATATGCAACCGAACGGCGGTCGGTCGGAATGACCATAGAAACGCGAGAAACTATAGAGTCAGAAACGCAGTTTACAAGAGGATAATAAAAGGGAGAGAACAGCTATATATCCCACACAACAAAATGCACTCTCACAACTATGAAACCATAGCAACACAGAATCCATGGAACAACATCGGAAGCTATGAAATATACTTTGAGGCCGACAAACTCTGCTTCAACGCGTAAGAGATGCAATTTACATCGCCTCAAATTTTTTAGTCTGTTATTTTATCTTAATAGTATTATATGAAAACTCCTCTACAAAAAAATGTAACCAGAGATCCAACTGCAGATGCAGCATCCCAACATTGCAAACCCTGGGCAAACAAGAAGAAGCAACAAATAAGAACCCAAGTGTAGGCGCAAGACCGGAACCCTGCAAATAAGGCCCAACTACAGGCACAGGACCGAAACCCTGCAAAGTCGAATCAAGCAACAATAAACAACATACATCGAAGAAAGAAGCAAGCAGCAACCACCCCCCCAGGAACGATGTTGTTCCAATCGTGATTGTAGAAACCGAAACGTGCAAACTGCAACAACACGAACAAGCAAGCAAGAACAACAAGAATATGCAAATAACAAATCAATGTCATGCAAAAACCAAGCATGGACCAGTGAACCAGCAATGTCGCTGGAGCATATAATTTTAAAAACGAGAGAAAATGTCTTGTAACATGCTTGTTAAGTAACCATTCAACACTACCAAGCTTGTTAGGTAAACATTTAAGTCTGTCAGAAATTCTTTGTATACATTTCAGAACAAAATTCAATGTGGTAGATCTCTGACGTATCCCAAAAAAAATATTATATTTTTATTGACGATATTTCGAACACCAGACAATGTATTGGAAGGCCAAACTTTCGATATGCCACCATATCAAACATTGCCATAATTTTAACCAGCATAAAACGTTAAACCAAACATTCGAATTAATGCTAGCATTAATCCACCTTCGACGAATGCATAAGAAAACATATGATTCAAAAAGACCATATACGATCAAATACTTTGGATATGCCAACATATATAACATTGGGAATAGAGAAGCCAACAATAAGACCTCCAATCCCTTGTCCAATCAGATCATGACAAATATGGTACTTTTTTTATATAAAAATCGATGTTTTTAGTTCCCTAATTCCAACAATAGATAATATGGAAATATTTGTGGTCAAAGGACAGACTAATATGAAGTCAACGATTTATCGATCGCTATAGTCCCTCTATGCCTACGGCAAGGACTAATAAGACTCCAATATTAATTACATTTAAAAAATCAAGATCCTTCCTAATTTTCAAAATTTCAAAAAATATATACAAATTCAAATATTTACTATATCATTTTTTTTTATAATATGACTTCAATATTAATTACATTTGACAAAATCAAGATCCTTCCTAATTTTCAAAATTTCAAAAAATATATAGAAATTCAAATATTTACTATATCATTGTTTTTTATAATATAAATTAATTAAATAAAATGAAAAATAACTTATATAGAACTTTAGCAATCAAGATCCTTGCTAATTTTCAAAATTTTATAATATTAAAAATTTCAAAAAATATATAGAAATTCAAATATTTACTATATCATTGTTTTTTATATATGGAGGGACTAATATATATAAGACTCCAATATTAATTACTTTTAAAAAATAAGATCCTTCCTAATTTTCAAAATTTCAAAAAATATAT
>SNQJ01S0221576.1:6582-21610 GCA_010110895.2 Picea sitchensis
TGTTCTCTGCAGATGTTGTTGTGTCCTGCTCTCTTTGCACTCTGAATTTTGGAGTATTAGGTACTACGCTCTCCTCCAACTCCTTGATATGGTATTTATATTGTTCCATATCCTGTGCTATTTTCCTCATCTTCTCTTTCGAATATGATCCCTCTGATTCTGTGATGTCTGAGCTGGCTTGAAATACTACATTTATATGTTTCTCCATCTCATCCAATTTTTTTTGCGTTATCTTCTTCACCTGCCCTTCTTGGCTAACATCCTCCTTCATTGAGGTGTTTTCTTCCTGCGCCAACTGTAAGTTTGTCACATCATAACTTTCCCTGGACCGAATCTCTTGTAGGATACTAACCTGTAATTTATACAACACCTTTGTTGGGATCTTGGGAAAATCCAAGTCCAATGTCTCAATGTATTTTAGGGGCTTATCTATTGTCTCCTCATCATCAAACAACATCTCAGGTGTTATGATGATATTTACACTCCCCTACATCGTGATATGCACCATCTCTCCAGCAAGTGTTCCTTCTCTAGTCTGCGTTGGTTTATCTTTTTGTTGTTTCTCTGCCCTGATCTTCAACTTCTCCAACACAATTTTCACTTCCTGTATTTTCTCCAGAATCGACACCCTATGATTCTCGACATTCTCCCATACTTATGATAGTCGATCTTCGACTGTGGTGGCTATCATCTCCACATCATCTACAGTCAATGATGTTTTAATTGGAGTTTTGTGGGCCTTCGCCTTCTTTTTGGAGCCACTTGATTGCTCCCATGTTCTCTTATTTTGGGTGTCTGATGGCTCAAATGCCTCTGGAATATGTGTATCCATGTCTGTAACCTGCCCAATTTCTTCTTCCACATGTTTCTCCTATGCCTTTGTTCTTATTTATTATGTGCACACCTACTCTGTTGTACTTCTTGGTGCCTTCTTTGTGCGCTGTGGGTTCCTTGTAAAGCCATGCAGTGATTTATTTTGTGTCCTACTTTTATTTTGTATGGGGATGCTTCCTCCCACTTGTCCCTGTGCGACACTCTTATTCTTCTTAATAATACCATTATTTCTTGTCTGTTGCAYGAGGTCTGTTCTACCCTATGTCTGAGTTTGTGCTGTTGGATTTGTTCTTGGGATTATTGGCACTTTCCACTCCTCAGACCACTCCTTGACCTCCATCTAGATGTCTTGCATCATCGCACTGTAACTCAATTGTAGCCACTTCTTGGATGGATCCCTCTTTTCCTATAGCCACATGCTATGGCGTGATGCTTGGAAATTTTCTATCTCTCCAAACTCTTGGACAATTTATGGGGAAATCCTCCATGTTTATGATAAATGGTTCTGGATCTCTGTCAAGTATAGAGCAAATACATCATTGTTTATTTTCTTTTCCTTTGGGTCTGATGTGCTTCGAAGMAACGTGTAGMAAGCTATGMCACACTTTCCTATCCTYTGTAGGAACATAATGTATGTTGGTTCTTTCCATCATACCAATGCAATGAGGATGAGTAAACATGAGTAGTGGAACTCAGAACCCCAATGTTGTGTGTACTTACAATCCTCCAAGAAGGATTTAAGTAGGTAAGGGGCCTAGCTCATCGAGCTCCCCTTCATGCATTGTGATGCAATTTCTACCACTCCTACTGGTACTTCCTCCTTTTTGCACTTGCACATTAATTTTCAACCTAACAACCTTGTTGCAAATCTCGTTGCAGGATCATTGATGTCACTAATCCTGATTCCCTTATTACCTCTCTCCGCGCCATACTTTGCCTTGATTTTGTCAGATATGGATTTTTCTTTCATTTTTTCCTCTAAGTACTGCTCTAGCTTCTCCCCATCCTTGGGTAGCCCTATAATTACTGCGATCAAATCAACATTGATAGGCACTAGCCTATCCATTCATAGAATTCCTCCATGCACCCTTTCTATGAGTTTCTTCACACATCCATTGATGTGTTTACCATGCCCAAAGGGAATTATATCCAACAAATTCATTATTCCCATGTTGTATATCCCCAGGATCCACTGCACATGCTCCAACAGTGGCGCACCTGATGGGTCCTCTCCTCTGCTCTCCAAATAGTTTTTTGGTGCCAAATCTGGGAATTTGACCGCGTCTATTACATCATGATCAGAGTATTTGATGGTATCTACTCCTCCCACCATATCATCCTCAAATTTCACTCCCTTGGGGATCTTTGGCATCATGATTCCCAATTCCGCCTCTGTGCACGATATTCCTTGCACACCGCTCTCAGCTCGCACCTTCTTCTTCCCTTTTGGGGAAGACACTCTAACCTCTGGTATGCCCTGGCGCTCTGTATCATGCTTTGATTTTGGCTCTAGGCCCTGCTGTGATGAATTTGTCGTATGTTCTACCTGTTGAGGCTCTTTTCCCCCTAATGTGTTAGATTATGTCCTCTTTGCGTCCTCCTCCGGTTGCCCAACCTCCTGTGTTTGGTTTTGTTCCTCCTCCACCTGCGTGGTAGTAGGCTCATACTTCGGTGTGTGAATCTCATCCACATACATAACCATGGGAATCTCTTGCATCCCTGTTTGTGTCACCTGAGCACTAATTCTTTTGTTTCTCTTGGCCCTACTCGATGCTCCAACTCTTGGTGGAAACATCCTGCTAAAATTCAAATTGCTGACCATAAATCTCCACTTGTTGTTATCACTTCACACTCTCTTGTGCTCAACTCTCGCTCTTTGTTCTTCTCCTTAGTGAAAATATGAAAATTACCACATTTCCCCCCTTTTTCGACTTTATAGCGGGACGAAGAAATCACATTTGTTCCACACTGACAATTTTCACTTTTTCACTTTTTCCTGCATGCTCCACTTTTATACATGTCAATTATTTCTCAGCGCACAGTGTTTTCAACACTTGTTTTTCTCTGTTGCACTTGTTAATGCTAACAATTATATTACATCAAAACCTCTAATGTTATCCTATATTTTTGTCTTTTAATTGTATTTCTTCTTTTTATGGATTTTTGTCTTTTTCTTCTAACATCTACTATATACAATATGTACAATCATACCTTCTCTCTCTGTTTTTGCCTCAGGTTGTTAGGTCGACTGTCTTGATACAACTTCAGTCGACGGTCGTTCACTAGTCCTATGAGATTCTTCCCTGCAATATCTTTCAGTTGCACATCACCTCCATTTGTGATATCCTCTACCCGATAAGGCCCTAACCAATGAATTTTTAACTTCCCAGGGTGTTGCAAATACATGTTGTCATAGAGGAGAACTAGATCTCCTTCCTTAAATATTTTCTTCTTTATGTGCCTATCATGCCAAGATTTGTCCTTTGATTTTTTTACTTCCTCGTGAAATCCTGCTAAAATCCCATATTCTTCCAACTCCATCAACATATCCAATCTTTCTTGCGCAACACCTTCTTCTGTCATGCTGGTGATTGCTACAATGTGAAAAATAGGTATTAAATAATCCAATTGAACCACTGCTTCCTACCCATACACCAGTGTGAATGGTGTCTGTCCTGTAAGATTCTTGCATGTAAAGTCTAGAATATTCACATTGAAAATATTTGTCAGTGCATACTCTAAAATATTGTTAAAAGCTTCAACTGTACCATTTTCTTGGGGATGGTAAGGTGTACTCTTTTGATGATATATCTCAAATTCTTCTGTCATAGCTCTAATTGTATTGTTAATAAAATGAGTTCCCTCATCACTCAACAAAATTCTAGGACATCCAAATCTAGTCACCACGATCTCAAAGAGAAACCGCGCTGCAGTTTTTGCAATGACGTCCTTCACTAGGGATGCTTCTTCCCATATGCTCAAGTATTATGTTGCAGTGATGATGTATCTGGATCCTAATCTCCTTGTTGGTGGACTAATCAGTCCAATGAAATCCACATCCCATTTATCAAATAAATGTAAAGTTACTTAGGGCATAAGTGGCATTTCATCCCTTCTGGATGGTTTCCCCACCCTATGACAAACATCATAGGTTTGACATTATTCCTTTGCATCCTTATGTACTGCAGGCCACCCGAATCCTGCGTGTAGCACCATCTGTGTTGTAGGCTTTCCTACACACTTCCCTCCAACTATCCCTTCATGTGCTTCTACTAGCACCATGGAGTGTTCATGCTCCATCACACATATTCTCAGAATTCCATCTGCACCTAACTTGTATAAATGAACTGTAATCAATTGATAGTCTGCAATGCACACTACCAACTATTTTTTATGCATGATAGTAAATTCCTCGGGAGCCATTCCTGTGCTAAAAAATCCAACAATGTCAACAAAATAATCATCAACAATCTGAACAGAAAATAAGTTAGCATCATGAAAATTCTCCTCCAAGTTCTTTGGCTCCTCTCCATTAGTAATTATTGACAGATGATCTGGTCCTACATTGAACTTCCCTGGTTTTACTATGATTTCAAAGTCATATTCCTGAAACAATAACAACCATCTACAGATCCTTCCCCCCAACACTGGATTGTTAACTAGGTACCTCAAAGCAGAATGATCTGTAAACATATTAAAATGTTGACCCAATAAATAATGTCTAAACTTCTGTAAGGCATATACCATAACCATACCTTCCCTTTCTATAGTATTATAGTTCTTCTCAAACTCATAACTTTCTACTAGAAAATTATGTTGGGTGATCAATGTCTCCTTCACCTGGTTGTGCCAAAACCACTCCAAGTGCAATGGATGAAGTGTCCACATGCACATGAAATACTTTTGTCCAATCTGGAAAGCTCAGAATTGGTGTTGTGACCATCTTCTCCTTCAATATGTCCAAGCTCTCTTGACATTCATCATTCCATCAAAACCTGATGTATTTCTATAGTAACTTCTCCATGGGTGCAATAATATTTTCACATCCCTTTATAAATTTCCTGTAGTACCCTATGTGGCCCAATGTTTCTCTCAACTAGTGCACTGAATTTGTTGGTGGTAAATTGACAATAAAAAAAATATTTGCAGGGTCTATTATCAAGCCCTGTTTACATATAATGTGTCCAAGTAGGATGCCAAACAATGTACTGAATATACATTTCTTAATGTTCAAGGAAATCTGACATTGTCTACATCTCTCTAACATTAACCTAAGAATTTCTACATGGTCCTTCAATAAATTGAATACTCTCCAATCATCCAGATAAAGTTTTAAAAATTTATGTATAAAATCTTTGAATGCAACTACTACTACTATGGAAAATATTGTTGGTTCATTCTTTAAACCAAATGGCATTATTGTGTACTTATGTGACCCCCAATATATTGAAAATATAGTTTTGTAGCTGTCCTATGAAGCAATTATAATATGATGGTAACCTAAAAATCCATCTGTGAAGGAGTAGACTTCCTGTCCTCCTACATTCTCTAAAACTTCATTTGTAAATGGAGTAGGAAAAGGATCATGCAGAAAAGCATCATTTAAATTTCTCATATCCACACATATCCTAATCCCTCCAATCTTCTTTTACTTTACTACCATTGGACTAATCCACTCTGATTCTTCCACGGGCTCTATGATTCCTGACTCTAGCATTCTATCAATTTATGCCTTAACCTTATGCTTATAGATGGGGTTTAATATATATGGTCTCTCTCTAACTAGACTTGCATATGGTTTGAGGGGTATCTTCATCTCTCCAAGTTATCCTGCTACCCCTTTCATCTCCAAAAATGTGGTTGGAAATAAGTCATTGTATTCACGTAGTAATTCAGTTACCTTTTCCATTGTCTCACTATCCCAGTAGTCTCCAATTCTGGCTATCTTGGGTTTCTCTTTATTCTCAATATTGACCTTTTTAATCCTCATTCATGAAGTAAATTATTTTGATTGTAACTGAGGTCCTTCTAACCCTATTTTTCCTTCCCCTTCTATTATTTATATGTCATGTGGGTTGTCTTCTACTTCTTCATCCTCCACAACCTGATAACAGTAAACTAATTGTTCAAGTGTTTCTTTTTTGTAGTATCTTTCTACTTTCATTGTATCTACCCCATGTTCTTCAAATATATTCCTTTTCATCCTTTGTAATTCCAGATCCACCCATGGATTCTCACTTTCAAATGCAAAGGTATTAATAAAGTTTTGTTGCAATGCACCCCAACTCATAGTTTCTCTGCACAGTTCCTTCTCCTTGTACCAATGTCTAGTTATTCCTTCCAATGTATGAATAAAGTAATGCATCCATTCCCCTGGTGGTACCAATCTCCATTTAATGACACAATCATTTATATGCTGCCTTGGGTTCCCTCTTCCATCATACTTATGTAAGGGTATATCCCGCTCACTCCTACCAAATCTTATGTGCGTCAATCACTTACACTAATACCTGTCCTAAATTACCTCCTTATGTACACCCCACCAATCATGTAGGTGTGTCCCTTAGTGATATATCCAACACTATAATCTATGACTATCCAAAACCTATGATTCAAACTCTGTCAGGAAGTTTTCTAAATTTTCCACTTTAGTAAATGTGGGAAACTATCTTACTTATGTTCCAACCCATCTTACTACGCGTGTAACTCTGGAGCACCTCCTAGTAGAGACTTCATGCAATCTTTGCTGCCATTGTTCTACTCCAATATCTGAATCTGACATATCGGAATTGATACTCCTCCAACTGAGTACTCCAACTGTAGTTGGATTCACATAGTCTTCTTCTCTCACAATAGTCCTATACAACTGGTTGACATCATCCTCTAGAACCATGTCAGGCACAAGTTCTACATGTCTTTTGCAATATGAGGGATCTAAAGGTGATACTACCTTGAAATTCCTAGCTTCAAATATCATCTTTCTAGTCTTCAAGTTAATGATGGTCTGATTGTCAAAGGCCCAACCAATTCCCAATAGTGTTGGAAATGGTATAGACTCATCCACCATATCCATTACTTCAAAATATGTTGTGGTGCACACACCATATAGATCCACTATTGTATTCTTCAATATACCTATGGGAATCACTCTTTGTTGGTTTTTTAACTTCAATTGGATATCAAAATACCCTAGTGTAGGTTCTCCCATTGCTTCCCAAGTCTTATTTGGAAAAATATTGACATCTGATCCTAAGTCTAGGATAACATTTCCCATATTAAATTCTCCTATATTTGCATTCAATATGAACTCTCTACTTGTTCTTTTCTTTCTATGGAATTGATTAATCTAATTAGGTTCTATTCCTACCCCTTCTTCTATTCTATATTTATCAAGCATATTTTTAAACAAATCCATGGCATTCTTATCATTAATTAATTTAAAACAATATTCCAATAAATTCTTTAAGTTACTTACTTTATCTGTTTTCTCTCCTTTGTAAGTATGATCCAAAGATAGAGGCATATAAAATATAGGAGTATCATACCTCTGTGAAATATTTTATGTGGAGGCTTCATTCTCCTTCAGAAACTTCTCCTTTGATTCCTTGAAAGTTTCCTTCTCCGTCTTTGCATCAAACAGTTGTTGTGGTTGAGTGTTCTTATGAATCCAACACTGATATTCTTTCTTCTGATCCTGTGTATATGCTATTGTCTTCACTCCTCCTCTAGTCACTATATGGATGTTCCTCCCATGATCCCTTATTTATACAACAATCCACTGAACATTCTGGTTATTTAGATTCCTCTTCTCCTGGATCTTTGTCATTAACTTCGAGCACTCTTTTGTCACGTGATCTGTTGCACGACAGTACATACATGTTGTTGTTGGTTGAGGAAAATCTTTGGCAAAGTGTCCTTACTGTAGACAATTATGGAATATAATAGGACCTCTGCCTCTTCCCATTCCTCCTCTTCCTCTACTTTTGAATCCTCCTTTGTTCCCCTATGGATCCATGTCCTTTTGATGATATTGTGGTGCTTGATTATACTATGGGGTTTGTCCTGCCATCAAGTCATATTGAATCATGTATGCATTTGAGGTTATTTCCTTCATTAACTCCAGAGTTCTACAGTTTTTGTGTTCATGTCCCATTGATTTACAAAAGTTACAGAAAGTATTCTTCGGTCCTGTCTTGTACTTTAGCATCATAGGAAAGTGATAAGGATCATTCCCATGTGTCTTGCATATTTCACACCAAGGCCCTCTTGTAGGAAAAGGATTTGGAAGTCCTACTCCCAAATATTGCGCAAATTTCAGACACTCATTCTTGTGATGCTCCTCTGATCTGCACAGGATACACCACACTGCTTCTCTTTTCTCCCTACTTTTATTCTGATTTAATTGCACTATCAAATTCTTTAGGTATTCCTTTATCTCCTCTATTGATGGATCTGTTTGTTTATACTGATTCTCCTCTAACTGCATTGCTTCTTGTAGTGCCTCTGCTTGGTTTTGAAAAATTTGTGGTTCAATGGATATTTGAAATGTGGTAACAACGAATTTATAAACAATTGTCTATGTTGCATGTAAAAAATGGGATACTTCAATTTACCTTTTAATGTCTTGAACTTTTGATCAATGTCCCATATCGATTCTCCTGGTTTTTCTCTAACCTCAATCATCTCATTCATAAACTGATCCTTTTATTTTGGCCTCTGAAACTCCGTGATTAGTGCCTTCTTTATCTCTTCTACTATTCCCGGTGTACCTCGTGGATTTTTACTGCTAGGTTCATGTAACAATCCAGTGCGCAGTTTCTGAATGTTATTGGTAACTGCACTAGTTTTGTTGCCTCATCAATGATTCTTTTTGCTTCCCATATTCTCTCACAAATGAATAAGTGCTTCTCTAGGTCTTATGTTCCATCCCCATGAAACTTTGGTAATATTATCATTGTATCTACGCCTACCATTGTCGAATGTGTTGTACATTATCCATGTGGTACTACTATCTGTGTACTATTGTTCAGACTTGAACTCCCACTGGTGTTGCTACTCGTACTTCCACTTGTAACACTACATGTACTGTTGTTGGTACTTCCACTTGTACCCTCACTTCTATTCTAATCTCCAAGCTTCTTTTGACCACCAGTCACTGGTTCTATAAACAACTCTTTCTTTGTTGACGTGTTAATCATACATGGGGTTGTAGGTTCTACACCGATTCATATCTGGACAAGGGTATCTGCTTCCTCATTAGATCCCACTCCTCTAGTATTTCTTTCATGTATGGCACACAATATTTATTCAATGTTCTCCACAACATGAATATCCTCTACCTCTTCTTCATCACTCTCCAATCCTTCCCTCTCGGCTACTGCTCTTTTCTTCCTATTAATATTATACTGGTAGGGTCTTCCACTATGCATCGTTCCTGCCTTCTGCATAATTTCTTGGATCTCCTATTGATCCATCATCATAGGATATTTCTCGTTACTGCTCTCTTCTCTATACATTTCCCCCTCCATTTCATACCTTCCTCAGGTTTCCCCTAACTCCCCCATGCACTTAGGGTAATTTAGTTGTCTGATTCCATAGTTAATTCCCCTTTATCATGCAATAATCTATTTATCAAAGTGTACAATGATCTGATGTACCTTCCCCTTGGGCCCTTAAGAAACTCTTTCTCTATTACAATGTAAGACTTCAATGTATCTACTACAAACTCAGTTATATACCCCACTACAATGCTGTCTAGCCAGAAATCTATGGTGCGAGTGAATTTATTATTCACTCTTTTCAACCGTGCGATAATTTCTTCTGTCCACTCCACTAATCTAACCCTATTTTTGATATAGGTATCTTTAAACCGTGCTATATCCACTGTTGTAATAGCATGGGAAACTCAATAAATAAACTCTCATGTATTGCACTGAATACGTATCTCTCCAAATATTGTCTTGGCTTAAACCTAGAGCTTCTATTATATTTATGGGAAAACTCTAGTTCTTGAACTATCAACCATATTTCAATCTTATCTTTTGTGGGGTTCCAACCTACAAACATCCCCTTTCTTAAGCCCTCACACTATACTGCATGATACATCCCTCCCGATCTATTCTTCTGAGTTCCAACCGACAATGGAACTATTGTTGGATTTCTTTGGGATGACCCAGGTTCTAACTACAATATTACCATTAACCCTTCTACCATCGACCCTTTTGGATACCAGAAGAAAACAAAATTCATAGAGTGCATTGTGCAGTATCACCCGAGATGGCTTCTATGGGTGGCCACAGAACTCAAATGTCTGCAGCCTAGGGATGGGACGTGTTTCTCTTAGAGGCACTTAACCTACTTATTTTTAAACTTCAACCCTCATTATATCTTATTCCAGACCACTGTCACAACTATTATACTAGAGAGTTATTAACCAGTATAGCTGCATTTAATAATAACTAAGTATTCATCTACTATAAAATAATATTCTGATCTATTTACTAACTATAAGATTCCTTTGCTTAGTGATATTCTGCAGATTCCATTAGTTTATTCCTACTGCACAGTGTTCATTCCTTTAACAAGCAACATATTCATCATAAAAAAAATTCACAGAAAATGTAATCATAAACATTGCATAAATTCACATAAAACAAAGATATACCGTGGTTCACCCCCATTGGGGATATGTCCACAAAGATTTGTAACTTATGCTCTATATTCATATTCTTGCAAAATATAGTGTTGCACATTATACATTTCTCCCTCCATTACACATGATATCCACAGATCGGAATATTTCTCACAACACTGGGAACGTTTCACCCATCCACTATCATAATGTCTAAAATGGATAAATCACTATTTTCCAACAACAACAAAAACAAAAAGGACCAACCTCTCATAGTCCTAATACATTCTTCTTATACAAAAACTCGGACAAATCCCTTACAAAAACCCTAACCCTAAGAGGATTAGGTTTTTCCACTTTCTCCTTGACTTAATCTCGGCTGGTCCTCAATCCAAGCGTTGCTCCAAGTCGGTGCTTGTCCACTTTCCAACTGCTCCGCAACAGTTTGTCCACTTTGTAACTGATTTTATCGGTGTTGTTTTTTCCTCTTTTTCCAGCGTTTCTTTTCTTCTAATTCTAGCCTGCCCCCCTATTTTTCGGCACTACTTTAATTCCTTCAAAACTTCTTTGGTTTTTCCCAAAATTGGCCTGTGCTAACAACATGTTTTAACCTCTATTGAAACTTGGACATTTTTGTGCCAAAGATATTTGGCTTTTCTTTCCACCAACATTCCAAGTTTGGTCGAAAATGTTGGTGATCTAACCAGAAATTCTCACATTTTAAAGGGGTGGGGCCCTATTTCCAAACATGGTCCCATTCCAGAGCTATTGGCTAGTGGTCTTATCCTTGAAGGGGGAGAACCTCAGCCGCTACTCCTTGTTTCTATGTAATGACCTTTTTTGACAACAAGAATCTGTCCAACCTAACTGTAATTTTGTGCTCTTTACCCCTTCTTTTATTCCAAGTGAAGGTACCATTTATGGCTTTTATGTCCATAAGGCCTAGATTTTATATGAGATTACCAAAGTCCTTACTCTCCCGGTCTAACCCTTTTTCTCCTTCCCCTTCTATTAATTTTATGTCACATGGGTTGTCTTCTACATCTTCATCCTTTGCAACCTGATAACTGTAAACTGATTGTTCAAGTGTTTCTTTTCTGTAGTATTTGTCTACTGTCATTATATCTACCCCATATTCTTAAAATATATTCCTTTTCATCCTCTATAATTCTAGATCCACCCATGGATTCTCACTTTCAAATGCAAAGGTATTAATAAAGTTTTTTTGTAGTGCACCCCAACTCAATGTTTCTCTACGCAGTTCCTGCTCCTTGTACCAATTTCTAGGTATTCATTACAATGTATGAATAAATTAATGCATCCATTCCCCTGGTGGTACCAATTTCCAGTTAGTGACACAATCATTTATATGATTTCTTGGGTTCCCTCTTCCATCATACTTCTATAAGGGTCTATCCTTCTCACTCCTACCAAATCTTATGCGCGTCAATCACTTACACTGATACCAGTCTTGAATTACCTCCTTATGTGCACCCCACCATCGTGCATGTGTGTCCCTTAGTGATATATCCAACACTAGTAATCTATGATTATCCAAAACCTATGATTCAAACTCTGTCAAGAAGTTTTATAAATTGTCCTCTTCAGTAAATGTGGGAAACTGTCTTACTTCTGTCCCAACCCATCTTACTATGCATGTAACTCTGGTGCACCTCCTACTAGAGACTTCATGCAATCTTTTCTATCATTTTTCTACTCCAGCATCTGAATCTGACATATCGGAATTGATACTCCTCCAACTAGGTACTCCATCTACAGTTGGAATCACATAGTCTTCCTCTCACGCAGTACTCCTATACAATTGGTTGACATCATCCTCTAGAACACTGTCAGGCACATGTTCTACATATATTTCGCAATATGAGGGATCTAAAGGTGCTACTACCTTGAAATTCCCATCTTCAAATATCATCTTTCTAGTCTTGAAGTTAATGATGTCCTGATTGTCAAAGGACCAATCAATTCCCAATAGTGTTGGAAATGGTATAGACTCATCCACCATATCCATTACTTCAAAATTGGTTGTGGTGCGCACATCATCTAAATACACTATTGTATTCTTCAATCTACCTATGGGAATCACTCTTTGTTGTTTTTCTAACTTCAATTGGATATTGGAATACCATAGTGTAGGTTCTCCGATTGTTTCCCAAGTCTTCTTTGGAAGAATGTTGACATATGATCCTAAGTCTAGGATACCATTTCCCATATTAAAGTCTCCTATATTTGCATTCAATCTAAACTCTCTACTGGTTCTTTTCTTTCTATGGACTTGATTAATCTACGTAGGTTCTGTTCCTACCCTTTATTCTATGCTATATTTATAAAGCATATTTTTAAACAAATCCATGGCATTCTTATCATTAAGTAATTTAAAACAAGATTCCAGGAAATTCTTTAAGTTACTTACTTTCTTTGTTTGCTCTAATTTGTAAGTATGATCCAAATATTGAGGCATATCAAAGATAGGAGTATCATACCTCTGTGCAGTATTTGATGTGGAGGCTTCATTCTCCTTCAAAAACTCCTTCTTTGATTCCTTGAAAATTTCCTTCTCCTTCTTTGCATAAATTTGATGTTGTGGCTGAGAGTTCTTCTGAATCCAGCACTGCGATTCTTTATTCTGATCCTATGCATCTTCTCTTATCTTCACTCCTCCTCTAGTCACTATATTGATGTTCCTCCTAGGATCCCTTATTTCTGCAACAATCCACTGAACATTCTATTTATTTAGATTTATCTTCTCCTGGATATTTGTCATTAACTTCGAGCACTCTTCTGTCACATGATCTGATGCACGACAGTACATACATGTTGTTGTTGGTTGAGGAAAATATTTAGCATAGTGTCATTTCTACTGAAAATTATGGAAGATAATAGGCCCTCTACCTCTTCCCATTCCTCCTCTTCCTCTACCTATGAATCCTCCTCTGTTCCCCTGTGGATCAATGTTCTGTTGATGATCCTGTGGTACCTGATTATATTGTGGGGTTTGTTGAAACTGTTGCACTGCTTGAAATTTCTGTGCATTGCCAAACTGTAGCGTAGTTTTTCTTGCCATCAACTCAACCTACATCATGTATGCATATGAGGTTCTTTCCTTCATTAACTCCAGAGTTCTACAGTTTTTGTCTTCATGGCCCACTTATTTACAAAAGTTACATAAAGTACTCTTTGGTTATGTCTTGTACTTCTGCATCATAGGACAATGATAGGGATCATGTCCACGTGTCTTTCATATTTCACACCAAGACCCTCCTATAGGAAAAGTATTTGGCAGTCCTACTCCCAAATATTGTGCAAATGTTGGGCACTCATTCTTGTGATTCCCCTCTAATCTGCACAATGTACACCGAATTGCTTCTCTTTTCTCCCTACTTTTATTCTTATTTAATTTCACTCTCAAATTCTTCAGGTATTCCTTCAGCTCCTATATAGATGGATCTATCTGTTTATACTAATTCTCCTCTAATTGCATCTTTTCTTGTAGTGCCTCTACTTGGTTTTGAAATTTTTGTTGTCTCAATGGAGATTTGAAATGTGGTAACAAAGAATTTATAAACAACTGTCTATGCTGCATGTCAGAAATGGGATACTTCAGTTTACCTTTTAATGTCTTGATATTCTAATCAATGTCCCATACAGATTCTCCTGGTTTTTGTTTAACCTCAATCATATCATTCATAAACCGATCCTATGATTTTGGCCTCTGAAAATCCGTGATCAGTTCCTGCTTGATCTCTGCTACTATTCTCGATGCACCCTGTGGATTTTTTACTGCTATGTTAATGTAAGAATCCAGCACATGGTTTCTAAATAGGTGCTTCTATGGGTCTTATGATCCATCCAAATGAAAATATGGTAATCTTATCGCTGTATCTACGCCTGCCATTGTCGAATGTGTTGTACCAAGTCCATGTGATACTACTATCTATGTACTGTTGTTCGGACTTGAACTCCAACTAGTTTTTCTACTCGTACTTCCACTTGTACCACTACCTGTACTGCTATTGGTACTTCCACTTGTACCCTCACTTCTATTTTGATCTTCTAGCTTCTTTTGATCGAAAATCACTAGTTCTCTAAACAACTCTTTCTTTGTTGATGTGTTAATCGTACATGGAGTTGTAGGTTCTACATTGATTCAGATCTGGACAGGGTTATATTCTTCCTCATTAGATATCAATCCTCTAGTGTTTCTTTCATATGTGTGTTGACGGGCGAAATTGACCGTCCATCAACTGGGAGAGTGGATCTGGTCCGGGGTTGTCTAATAACCCAAGCCGTTTGGAATGGACCACCCTGACGAGTTTAACGGCTCCGTTGGACGCCCTAAGGTCTCGTATGGAAACTAAAGAGAAATGATTTGAGCTAAGAAATCTAAAGGGGAAACTAGAAACTAATGAAACAAAAACAAAGAACTAAACTAATAAAGGAAACTAGAAACTAATAAAGCAAACTAAACTAACTACACTAATCTAACTATAAATTACTAACTACTTATATATACAAGATACTAACTATGATGATAATAACTCAAAT
>SNQJ01S0221578.1:0-15028 GCA_010110895.2 Picea sitchensis
TCTTACTGCAGGAGGAGCAGATAAATAAAATATATGAAGATGAAGGAGCTTCTGACAGTGCTCTAGCAACATAATTAAAAAGTAAATGAAACAAAGAAAAAGGGAAACGTGGACAAATCGTTCAAGGATATGTAACAGGAGTAGAACCCCATAAAAAATCTGTTACTATAGTGGGGAACATGGTCACTTCAAGAAGGATTGAAAGAAATGGAAAAGAGATATAGCTTGCAAAAATAAAACATACAGAGGGAATTTTTTGGGAGATAATAAGATAAGATAGTTTAATTAATGTCCTGTTAGCACAAATTTCCGCACTTGCAAGAATGTGAATAACTTATGAAACAACAAGCTAGAAATCTGTGCAACTATAGGAGAAGATGCCCTAAGTACCATTGGCAAAAACTCCTCTCTGTTTGGGCTGGTGCGTGTCAACCTCAGGGGGGTGTCGCTATGTTTTGTATGTACTATCTTCCCTGTAAATATGCAAAATAAACCCGAAAATAGACAAACAAGATGACCTTTGGCCAGCGATCAAGCTACCAAAGGGTTAATTTGTATAATTTATAAATTGAAGTGGTAGAATCCCTGCAACGTTAGCTTTAAGAAGTATAGAAAAAGAGAAAGAAAGTGCAATTAAATGGTTGAATAACACCAAGATAAAAGGCTAAGAGCTTAATCAAAACACAAAATCCAACACAATACCGACAATCCTCAAGAGCTTGATGCGAGCATAACAAAGTTTTATTCCTGCGTTTGCCAAAAGGTTGATTGCACCATGGAGACAAGTACAGAAACTGGTATAGCATTGACTCTTTCAGAAATAAATAGAAGCTAGAGAAAAGAATATGAGAGACAGAATGAACAAATCTGCTGCTGCTAAAAAAATCCGACCAAGAACCAATGAAGAACCCCTCCTTATATAAGACGAAGAGGGCACATGAGAGGAGATAAGAATAGGGCGCATGGGCTAAGATAGGAGAGAGCATGCAAGGATAGAAGGTGCATGAGAGAAAAAAGGCATGCACACATGTGAGGGAGAAAATGTGTGAACTAATAAGGGAATGGGTGAAGTGCCCATGGGACAAAAGAAAGGGAGACAAGGCGCATGTGTGAAGAATGGAATGATGCATGTGCTAAGAAAAAGGGGACGCGTGAGTGGATAAGAGAGAAAGGAGGTAGTGCATGTGAGGAAAAGGAGAGAGAGAGGACACGTGTGAGGAAGATGGAGAATGGAGTACGCATGAGAGAGTACTTAAGATGAAGAGGAAGGACATGTGCACGTGTGGAGGGGAAGGAGAGTGCACATAGCTTAAAATAGGGGGGGATGCGATGGATGCGCATGAGAAGAGTGAGATAAGGAGATGCGAGGGAGAGAGAGTGAAATAGGAAAAGGAAAGAGTTAAGTCTTTAGTTAACTCAACAATGCCAACTAATCATATACATCATGCGCCAACTCATCTCAAACGCATGCATGCACGTGGATGTCCTCATGCATGCACCACTTGTCACACTCTGAAACTGCCACATGTGGGAACCTAGAATTGTCACATGTCACCTTGCATGGAGACCACACCTGCTAATAATAACATTGCTAAAAATAAACATGTTAAAAATAGTAGTTTGCTCTAAAATTATGAAAACACCAAAAATGTCTGGGACTGCTAGGAGATCACTGCCAAATATAGTACGCCTAAAAATAGGCACTACTAAAAATAGAATCTCGTCGCATGCCAATGAAAATGGACTCATTGGATTTGTTTTTCTGTAAGGAACCCACATATGTGCTCAAAATCGTCATTAGAACCCTGGAACTCCAACTGTTAAAAATAGTAAGTGCTCACATGTCGTTCGGAAAAAGGCTAACTGGAATCATGAGCTCACAAGGACTCTGAATATGTGATCAAAACTGCCATGCGGACCTTTGAACTGTGTATCTTAAAAAGTAGGAGAACTACTAAAAATAGCCATCTCTCTCTAATCCATGAAAACCTGTGCGAACTGTAATGCCCCCACTTTGGGACATCATCATATTACAGAGTGTTATGATGACCAGAGTTGCCAGATGGAGGTTATAGCGAGTACAAGGGCTATTGAGGGGTATTTTGGGGTCCGGCTTGCATTGCTCATCTTAGTTCATCATCATGATCCATTCCGCACAGCTTGACTTTGGTTCCGTTGCATTCCGACGATTTCCGTGATTTTGAGTTATTTTGGGCTATATGTTATTAAATTCACTGAGGAGGTCATATTGGGCATAATACTTGGAGGAACCTCTTAGTGTAATAGCTCATTGGAATCGGGAGGAATAACACTATAGGATAGGATGATGAGACGTGACTTTCAGTGGCTAGGGAAGCCACAAGGAGGGATAAACTACGTTTTAGAGGTAAAATGGTTAATTAATTAATTAAAGTGATTTAATTAATTAATTAATAATTAAATAAAGTAAAAGTCACTTTGGAGAGACAAGGTGAGCAAGGAGGATAAAAGAGAGATAGTGGCCTCTATTCTCTCATTATGTTGTTTATCATTTTGATATCTGGCTTCTTGCTAGTGAGCCCATGCACTTGGGGGTTTTGAGGGTTTTGACTTAACAAACCCTAGAGATCAGCGCGGTGGTGAAAGATCCCACCCAACCTGGTCCAAGCTTGGTCACGGAGGTGAAAGATTCCTCCCTCACCATTCTACATCAGATCCATTCCGTTACAGAGGGTTTCTACATCAGTCACAGGCTCAGAGGGAGCTCGGGCGCAACTTTAGGGTGTTTCTAGCAAGAGGGCGCACCACCTTGAGGAGATTAGCACAATCCAGGCAGAGGAGAAGGATTCTGAGGAAAAGGACTTCTGGGTATTCTTTGTAGGGCTTAGGGCGCCTTTACTAGCCCTTTTCGGAGGAGGTTTCTTTGTCGTATTATTTATTGGAGCTCAACACAGGTTTAGAGAGACGAGGGTGCACCACAGATTGAAGATCCTGTCTTTGGAGGGTCAGTTCTTCATTGTTCAGCCTGAGACTTTGCCAGGGGTTTTCCCTTGACCCGATCTATAGTTCCATGTATTTTGAGAGCATCTGGAAGTCTCGAGGATAAAGGCCGAATTATTGATCTTCTATAGCCAGGAGGGCGCATTGCAGATAGGGGATTCAGTCATCTGGGGGGTCAGATGTCCATCATTCAGTCTGAGACTCTGCTAGGGGGTTTCCTTTGGCCCGATCTACAATTCAACACCTTTCTCAGGGGATTTGGCAGCTTATTACTCGGACGCTGAATTCTTGGTCTGCTACAGCCAGTGAGGGGCACATTGTGCTAGGAAGATCTTCATATTTCAGTTGGGTTATGAGTGGGTTCATCTGGGTTTTTGATCTATAGCTTGGAGAGGCTTTTGGAAGCCTGGATATTCTTCTATCCTGTCTTTTGGAGGCCAGACACTATACTATTTTATATGTATTCCAAATCTGCTTCATTTTGTATGAGGACCACTATTGTTATGAATAAAATTAGATTTGAGGTATTTTTGGTTATTCCTTGTGTTGTGGATCTTGCATCTTGTTGAGGTATGTTCCATTGCTATATCTATTTTGATTATTGCTGCAAACACACATTAAACCCATCAGTATAAGCCCTAGTGCAACTTAAAAGACCAAATCCACAAAGTGTTTGACGAAATGCCACAACCAGATAACATTTAAAAATCACATGAAAAACGTAATGTTCTTGGCATCTTGGCTTGGGAACATTACACAAACTCTGTCTTTGAAACAAGAAACAACACTAAACCAATTTTATACCTGAACTCATATGGGAACTGTTATCCCCAATTTCTAGGGATAACTAGGAGATCATGTCGCAAGGCCCATAGGTCCTAGACATGGAGTACCGAGAGCAGGATTGACCTCAACATGGTCCTGGAGGGCCCATCCTTTTCTTCTTTCATCAGATTTGTCTTGTCAGCAGTAGCAACATCCATCACCATCGGCTTGGTCTTGTATCAGAGAAGGCTCTTGCTCCATGAGGTAATTGGTCCAAGTATCATGGTATGTGTCACTTTTGATCATTATAACCTTTGGATATATGCATCTGACTCCTTTTATCTCTGATGATTGCTTGGATCTTACATTAACCCACTTGACCATGATTGGGGAGATTGACAGGGTGTCCTAGCAAGCCTGTACCCATGGGTTTTGGTTTGCCACCGGGGGGATTTCTGAAGAGCCATCGTCCGCTCCCATCATACTACCACTTTTTTCATCTTATCTCCCGCTCATTTATCCCATTCCCCTTGTCCGGGCATTGGATTGACCTATTTGTAGGGTTGCACCTTATCTTGTGGGAAGAAAGGGCTAAAGGCCCATAAGGTAAAAACAGTTGGTAAAAGATAAAAGCCTAGAAATAAAACCCCTAGATGCCTCGCCCAGGGATCCCTGAGAAGGCAATAAAAAGCCTCTCAGCAAGAAACAAGAGGGACCCAGAAAATAATAAACAAGACCTAGCCAAGAGGATAGGGGGTCTCATCACGAGCTAGCCTATGAATCTGTGAAAATAATAAACAAGACCTGTAGCCAAGAGGATAGGGGGTCTCATCTAGCCAGCCTTCCATTAGGCCTATGGGTCAACAAAGATGACATTGCCATTATCTGGTCAACAAGCTAATAATGCCAGGGCGTTGACCTTTGGTTGCATGGCCAAGGGAAAGGGGGTCTCATCAATGAGAAGCCAACCTTTCATCTCCAGGAAAGTACTTTGGTGGGTAACATCAAGCCGCCTCTAGTCACCATGCCAAGGCGTGTCCTCCTAAGCTAGACCTTGAATAAAAAGAAAAGAAGAAGAAAAAGAAAATAAAGAAAGAATAAAGGCAAGAACGGGCTTGGAAAAAATTGCACCCACGACAGGTACAACTCGCCTCCTACAAAGACACCCACAGATAACATTATGCATCCCCCTCGGCTTTCACCCTACCCATTTGTCTCGATATCCCCTTAGCCACATCACCTCACATACATGGATTGGATGAAACCTTCATGGATACTTCCCCTTTCTTGTGGATGTGCCATCTAATAGGATGTCTTGTCCTTTCTTCGATCTTGTATTGTTGATTTTTGTAATATCTTGAGCTATTGAATGATATATCGGTTTTATGCATATGTTTAATAATATTAATGATGAAATGTGATTAACATTGCTATGATCCCTCACAGGATCTTTCAATGAGCCCATGGAGGGCTTAGTTTTTGATGTGTAGGACTGCGTCTGACGGATATGTACCATTTGGACCGACACACATGGGAGATGATTAGTTCGGAACTACATGGGGCTGAAGAGTGCACTGGATGGTCACAGACCCCCACGAGGGCAGAGGATAGGATGTTGTTTGACCAGGTTTGCACCGTGAGAAGAAGAAGAGGATGTTTCCATTAGGGAGGTAACTTTAAGGTGAGTCTTCACCTAGGGAATGGACCCTTTTAGTGGAACGCTATCTCATACTCCTCTATCCTCACTATGACGCCATCCAACTTCATGGTCATTCTGGGAGGCGCATCAAGCAGTGGCACGTGGCATGTTGGAGAAGCCCTCGAGGGGCTAACGTTTTTCTCCTAGATGTCTCATTGGCTCCTAGAAATGGCTAGAGCCTCCCTTGAAGGGCTTTTACCTTTATTACAACTCAGTTAGGGTTTTAATTTGACAATTTAATGGAAAAACAATATGATTTTGTTTAAAGCCTTGTCAGCTAATTTTAATGGGACCTAAAATTAATTAAGGTCACTGATATAGTATATATTGAGGAGTTTTGTCCTCAATATATACTGTATCAAATGACTCACGATTAGTGAGATCTGATTTTGCTCAATTTGGGTATTTCTTCTTTGAGTGGAGTGCACACTTGTTGAAGGAGGGCATTTCTTGGCATTTTGGGATTTCTCTGAAGGAAGGTTTACAACTAGGGTTTGCAATGCTATTTCATCATGATATGTAAAGTGTTTTTCCAAGAAACTTCTTAATTAAATGGGTTAGTCTTATATTCTTGCATTTTATTATAAATTTTGGTTGATTTTAAAACCCTAGGGGACAAACACACAAGTAGGTCGCTGTCTCATGTCCCCTAAAAGAGAAATTTTCAGCCATTGAAGATGGAAGGAAGGAAGAGTCAGCCATTGCTACACTCTTATTGCTTCTTCCCCTGTGTTAGTCATTCCCTTTAAAAAAGTCAAGAAGGAGGAGACAACCCAGGCCTAGGTTATCTACAACCCTAGGACTGGCCTCCTGCTTCTAGGTTCTGGTGATAGGGTCTTTGCCTTGCAACACTCTCCCTCACCATTCCTCGTCTTGGCTTATCTTTATGCTAGTCGCTTTGCCAAGTTAAACTTAAGGAAGGAGGAAAGAGCACGAGGCCTTGCTTTAAGCAACACCCTGTGAGTGAGAGCCTCTCTTCCCTAGGGTTTTGTTTCTAGGGCCCATTGAAAAGTACTTCATAACCCTTCCTCTAGTCCTTAGCCTTTCTCCTTCAACCCTTTGGCAAGCCCTCTTAATTTGATTCCATTTACCTCAGTAATCGATCTTAGTCTCCAACGCTAAAGGATAGTGGTCAAACAAACTTTCAAACTCTTATAAATTGAAACCCTAACTAACTACTAACCCTAATAAGGTCGACGCCATCCTTGGTTATTCCATCTTGTCGCAAAGAAGTTTTCTTCTTACAGGCAATTAGATGATGTTTAAGAGCATTATTGAATAAAGGATTGATTTGACACATTGATTGTTATATCATCTTGGTATATATGGATGAATTGACATTATTTCTAATATTGTATTTATAAACATTTATCTTGTCAATATCTATTGCTTATGTATTGATATCGAATAGTTATATGAAGTATTAACCCTTTGAAATCATAGCCTCGCATGCATTAGTCTTCCGTTGCTTTGTTCCAAGTGTGTTCTCATTTAAATTGCTGTCACTTTTATACATTAATTCCTTTGGGAGACGTGGAAGAAATCAATCCACTCTGTGTCCTTTAGCAAGTGAGAGTTAAGGTGTCATTACCTAATCCTCAACTCTCACTAGGCCAACTCCTCAGCTGGCCAAGGGGGTAGTCCCTATCAAATATACTTAAGGCTTCTTTTAAGCTAAGTACAAGAAAATGAAACGTAGGAGTTTATCATTATCAAACCATTAACCATTAAACCAAAATAAATACGAACATTTATTCACCACCATATATATAATCAAATTACTTGCATCAAAAAGGATACTAAGAAACAAGCACGTGCAAGTTGCATTTACACTAAATTATATGACAAATTATGAAAAATGTGAAGCCCGTAATTGTTGCTTTGTAAATGATTGAGACCAAGGCCTTTAAAGAGAGTCGTGGGCAATGTAGTTCAAGCGGTTTTATTAAGGGTAAGTTGAAGTTCAATTAGTGAAATGGTTTTAAATTTCCTTGGTGTTAATTTTGTTTGGAAATCCCATGAGAACTCCTACCGAAAACCCAAAATGGTCTCACCAAAGAGTTTCCACTTAGAAGTGGCCGGATGTCCAAACGGTGGGAAGCCGTGTCCCGAGGGCCCGCCTTACTTCTCAAATCACTCTAAGGCGTTTTCCTCAAGACATCAAATTCAATACCGGTTTTTCCTAATTAAATCTATCAATCACCAAAATTTCATATGTGTATGAACTATTCCAAATGATCGAGACGATCTCGCAGCTGAAGGGTCATGAACAAAACTGAGAGCCGAGGGAATTTGGTTTATTTTATGCGTAAAATAAAGTGTGAAATTTATTATAACAATCCAATCGACTGTGCCCTCGAGGTCGCCGAGGGACAAGCGATTTGGCTAAATTTGAAATATCGAACTGAATCTAATCTAACAATTATTGTTCTATTTACAGTAAACGAAGAAATTAATCTAAGCTTTAACAACTTGTGCAAAAAAAAAAAAGACAAATCACCACAACACCACCCCCAGGGGGGAGTGGTGTTGAAGAGCTGGAGCTTGTAGCCCGCTTTATTTTATTATGATTTATAAAATACTTTATTGGGATGAGTTGTGAGCATTACTTAGGGGCTCACAAGCTTCATAAAGTTTTGCAAAGTTTTACAAAGTTTTATGAAGTAGGAATGATGTCTCCGGGGGACCCGAATGCTCCTAATCCACTAAACGGGACAAAGAATCCTTCTATCTCACCAACCGCATTACAAAAAAAAAAAACAAAGAAGCAAACAAGGATAAAAGATGCCCAAAAACACTTTAGAAGTGTCTTGGTTATGAGTGAAAAACTTTGAAAAATTTCTAAGTTATTTTAGCAATTTCGGCAAAATTTAACTAAGGAACTCCAGCTAAAGAGCTTGCTCTTAGGGTCTTTTTGTTGCTGCTATGAAACAGAAATACAGAGCAATTATAATTGCTAAATATAAACTGAAAGCACTGGCTCTTAAATAAATCAAACTTCGGCCTTAAAATTTTGGAAATAAATGCTAAAAATTTGACTTCTTGAACTAGATCTAGATTAAGATAAACGATTTGAAATATGACTTCTAGATCTAGTGTTTGGACAACTTACTACTTAGATATGAACGATCAATCTCAAATGTATCTAAGAAAGTAAACTTCAAAACAACAAGTTACCAAAGCGATTTTGAAATTCTTGAGAAAGAGGAAGAGAGAGGAAATCAGAAAGCCTCTTTAAACCCTTGGGCAATGGAGAGTTTCGGATGAACTATGAGGGAATTGAGTTTAAGTTCTTGGAGTTGTTGGTAGCAAACAAGCTACTTCACCACCCAAGCTATGAACCTGTAATTCCTAAAATTTCTTGCACATAAACTTGTTATCATGAAATGGTGTCACCTACACAAGAAACTTGAGAATATATTAGTTAAACAAAACATACATATACATCAATATTCTTAAAATGTGAATGAGCAAATAGGAATAATAACAAGCTAGATAATTCCTACCCTTCAAGATGATGATAATGATCCCTTAGAAAGCCAAATATAACAAACTTAAAACAAAATTAGACAAATATCACCCATAGATATAGATTTGACATCAATTCGCATCCACACACATACAGATAAGATGACACCCTCTTGAGCTCCAAAGTCTTTTTTTATTCCAATTGTGAGAAAATTTTACAAAAATGGCACAATATACTTTCATCTCTAAAATTCCAACTAACTATTCAAGAGGGTCGACCTCTCTAAAATAGCAAATGGGAGGGGGAATGCAGCGCTTGAGAGGAATTAATGAGTGAACAAGGGCGGATGGATGGGAGTGAGTTGAGTGATGGGGGGAGGCGAACCAAGGGGAAGATTAGCAGCGTGAGTTTAGGGAGAGGCGTATGGTAGGTAATGGGACGGAGAGCACAGGAAGGAGAGCTTAACTAGCGAGGCAAGTGATGTGAGGGAATCACGTGGAGGTGAGGGAGCTGATTAAGGGGAGAGAGCGGAACTTACGTAAGGGAGGTGACCTAATAGGGGAAGGCTGGAGTTAAGGAGCAGCGTAAGTGATGGGGGGAGGCCTACGTGAGGTAGAGAGTGAAGGCGCAGAGTTAATTTAGGAGAGGCGGCCACAAACTAGGGGAGAGCACGACCCCCATTAAAGATTGACTTTTTAATTTTATTCAATTAAGAATAAACAAATAAAAAATAAATAAATTTAAATCCCAATGTTTTAATTTTTCAATTAATTACCCTTTTCCAGCTCTTTTGAGTAGGACTGGCCTTATTTAGCGATACCTTTTGGCTCTATAGAAAGAAGTCATACCATGCCTCGGACCCAAAAACGATCAGAATATGGCATTCCAGAAACATCCGATGCCATATTTTCATACCTTATTGGATCTTGTAATTTACTAAATTCCACTTTGATGGAATTTAATTAATTCGCTAAAAACTTTAAAAAACTCATCGCATTCTACTGCATCAACAATTCACCACTATGTTCTAGGCATGAGCTATATACATTCCTCGACACTAGACATTGATTGATGCCAAGACTCGCTTTGTCAACACATACTCGCTTTGGGAGCATGTCTTTTTCGAAAGGAAAACCTCGAAATTATTTAATCCTCTCACTAAGGTAAGAAGAAAGATAATTAAAAAGTAAAAACACCGAGTATGTGCCCACTCCTAGATCAAGGGTGGCCACTAGCCTTTTACATTCTCTCATACTTAGAACACTTATTACAACAAAGGAAATAATGGAAAAAGGGCCTTTAAGGGCTTCATTTCAATCATCAATTTCAGATGTATGAGCATTGGCCCGCTCATTCTTTGGTGGTTTTTCAAGAAATCCATCTTGTGCAACCCGGGTGGATAACAGTACTCATAATTTCATTATTAATGCTATCTAATTATCTGATCTTGGTGGTGACCTGGAAGAGGGAATTTCACTTTGACCTTTATACCTAGGCCTCTTCAAAACTCTGTGTCACCGGGGACGCTCTCCGGGCCTAACTCCTCCCGAATAGAAAGAACCCCATTGTGGTGACATTGGGTGGGGTAGGGTTCATATGCTGGCCATTTCTATCTTCTAGCCTTTTGCCCAAGCTACAAACTCATGTATATCAGAACCAACCCCGCTCATGGCAAGCTATTTTTGGAAATTGTTTGAATGCCGTACCAAATAAGACATAGTTGGCTCTAACCCTCGATTTGAAAGTGAGAAAATCCAGGGGTTGACATGTCCACAAATGACTAATGAATAAGTCGGCGGGACTAGAAAATACAATCAATTAATGTTGGAATATGGGAGTTCTAAGATCACTCTTAGATGCTAATAGAAGGAATGATACGAATGAAAGTACAAGACGAGAACATAAATAAATGAGAAAGGGTGAACTCAAAAAGTAGACCATAGAGAGAGGAAACACTACACAACATCAAAGATAGAGATAGAAGTAGAAGTAGAGGAGAAAATATAGATGTACCTATGATCATCTATCATTGTGAAGGGGTTGATGCAAACCTTGATAATGACCTCTAGGGAGTGTCTAGAGTTGATATGTCTTGACTGGATGAACTTGGGAGTGATTTGTTGAAACTCTTATAGCATTTGAGGCCAAAGAGAAGAATCTAATAATGGGTGTCTCAGTGCTTGATATGGGTTGGGTAGTAGCATTATGCAAGGAGTGGGTATGGCCCTATGACCCTGTTAGAATATTAGGATAAATGAAAACAACAGCTTTCTTTTTAATTTTCAAGAAAACACTTTAGATTCTGGCTGTATGGACTAGATCTATAATAGGCAAAGGGATGAGAAGATCAAGCAATAGATATATCGATCTTAAACCAAAGAAGGTGACCTTAAGAAATAGCAACAAATGATTAGATATTTATTCAATGTCAAAGTAAACTCAGTCAAGAGAATTAAACAAAGTTCGATCATAGATATTGGATAGTCAGCCCATAGCTAAATCAGATTCATAATTCGGCAAGAATAGAAGGCATTAGAACTCAAATCATATACTAGAGCTCAGACTTTAAACAATGAAAAAATAACCTTCTAAAAACAATGAAGATTCATAGATCTAGTTCAAACAAGACAAATAATCGAAGCATTTTCTATATGATCTGCTCAAGCAAAGAAATACCCAGATCTTAACTTTAAGGGTAAGAGGTAAGAAATACATACTGCACCGGCTTCTTTACCTTAGAGAAAGAAACAAAACCACAGTAGAGATTAATCCTTAATGTTATGCTTAAAGGTTCAGTTCAGGATCAATAGCTGATTTTATTATGCCAATGAGGAGAAGGAATTTTCATGCCACCGTTTAGGGTTATCAACACAAAAGACAAAACCCCAAACCCTAAGATAGAAACCCCACGGCCGAGAGAAACATTAATAATTAAAGTGAAAAGTGGCACCCCTTAGCAAGTGTAGATACGCCTTAATTTCTCAATAGGATTACATCGGCAAAGACTACTCAATTCTTAGAACTCAAAACAAAGAAAACCAAAGGCTCAAAAAGGAAGACAGTACCGCCATATAGTGGACAAAGAAATGAGATAGGCCGCGGCACCCTTAGCAAACACTCTTTCAATAGATATATGAAGCGGTAACCTCAGCTAGCAAGTCTATAGCAGGCAGCGGCACCATAGAGTGTACACATAACAACAGACAATGGGATGCGACCTCCACAGGCAGCCACACAGCAGGACGCCGCCTCCACAGGCAGGTAAGGGCACGGCCTTCAAGAACACTTACTCAGCCTCGCCGTAACCAAACATCACGGGCTATTGACAAGGGACGGCAAATATCATTGTGTCCGCGAATGTACCAGGACTGAGGCTGCAAGGGATCTCCACGCTCTCATAACATAGGAGGATGTATGAAAGAATGTGTGTTTTAGTGGGAGAGGGGAGGGTCCTTTTATAGTGGTTAGGGTAAGGCTTAGGGCTAGATTAGGGCGCGCTAAGGCAAGGAGGGTAGGTTTAAGTTATCATTATCGTCACATGCTTAAATTATGAATTGCTACGTGACAGAACATAACCCATAATAACAAAACAAAACCCACAATCAAGAAGGCAAGGCCCACAACCAACAAGGACCCCCGAACAATCAACCAAGGACAAGTGGGGTTTAACAAAGTGGCATTACTCATTCCTTCCAAGTCATATGGTGAACCTATTACTTTATCATCACAAAATATGGGATTTTATCCCTCTTGTGGTTATGTCCTCTCAAGGAAGGTCATGTACCATCAAGTCTTACACCAACGTCAGAGACTGTTGATCAACCCATGCCCTGTGTATTGAAAGCACCCCGGACCTGGGCCTGTGGGCCCTCGATATATCTAGGGTTTTTAAACGTTTGGTCCCACTGCTGACTTCCATGCTCCGTGCATGCCGGGTACCCCGGTCATAATTCGTGGCCCTAGAGATATCTTAGGGTCTTAAAATGCTTGGTCCTGCATCAAGACTCCCATGCCCTGTGCATGGTTACCTCGGTTAATAACCAGGCCCTACAGATATCTAGGGTCTTTAAATGCTTGGTCCAGACCAAGACTCCCATGCCCAAAGCATGGTTAACTGTTATTAATTCAGGGCCCCGGTTAAACTGTATTCTAGACATATCTAGGGTCTTCAACCCGCTATTACAAATCAAGACTTCCATGCCCCAAGCACGGTTACCCTGTTACTAACTGTATCCTCGTTACAAAACCAAAGGGCCCAGACACTAGGGTCTTCAACCCGCTTTGGTTACAAACTAAGACTCATGCCCTGTGCATGGTTACCCCCTGTTACAACTGTATTTCTCCCGCTAAGCTACAAACTGTGGGCCCTAGACATATCTAGGGTCTTTATCAAATTGGTCCCAGACCACATACCCCAGGAGTGCACTGGGGGCCCTAGATCTTGTCTAGGGTCTTAGCCATCCTCCAGGAGAATGGCTCTCGCTGCTGCATGTAAATTTAACAGACCCAATGGAAGTGAGGCATCTAACAAGTTATAAGTTCTCACAAATTTTACATCTTTTGTATCCATGGTTGGGAAGTCTACATGACACTTAGTATCTATAGTCAACGAGATACGATGGAAAAAGGAGGTGATGAGCCAAGTGATGCAAGGTCTGGAAAGATGTCGCAAGGTCTTTTGTCTGTCAGTGATTGCCTTGAGTATGTGGAAAGCTAGAAATCGTTGACTAGGATAGCATAGGAAGGTGGCAAGAAACCCTTTAGAATTAGGGAAAAAACAATTATATTGGTGGAATTATTAGTGTAATCTATGCATATGGCCACGACTCATGTATCATTACTACTTGTAATTATGGTTAAGGTCATATTCTTTATTTTTTTATTGTATTACTAGGTATGGTGAAGGCCGACCTAGTCAAAACTTGATATGTAGGCTGAATAACCCTCTTGTGGTGTGTGCCCTTCTTTTGTGGGCCCATGACCCCCTCTTGAAAAGGATGCCTCCCTTCTTGAAGGGCCACATCACTTGAGTTGTGACAACTCAAGTTCTCATTTATATCATCCCATTTTGTGCTCTTCTTGATCTCTCTTATAAAGTATTTTATGCTTAAGGGCACCTATATCTTTGGCATTCTCTTGTGCTTGGCATTTCTTTCCTTTATGTGTACTTGTGCGTTTCTTGCGTAGCACAATTATACTAGGGCATATTGTTAGACATTAGAGTATAATGATCCAATATACACAATGTAATGAAATGTAATAAAAGCATGCTATATAAGTGGCTTTAACATTTGATAATGATAGGCTAAGTTAAATAGATGTCGTTAAGAAAAGGTAGTTAGGCCATGCAATTGCCTACTAGCCAAATAAAAGAGAGTTGATGTCAATGTATTCAATGATTCCACCCCTAATGAAATATTCATTTCATATCTTTTGTTTATCTCTCATGTGATGCATGATCATCACAACATGGTATCAGAGCGACAACGGAACTTGGAAGTATTGGAGTCAAAGTCAATATTCAACAAAACCTTGATTTAACAATCACATACATGAGAAGGCATTCTGTAGTTACAAATATTTTATTACTTTCAAAAGTTGTGCTTATTACCATTCTTTATTGTTTCAAAGAATTGTTGTTTTACAACAAGTTATTAAAGTTCCAAGGTTTGACATAGTTAATAAAGAGAATCAAGGGGTTGAGTTGCCACATCTCGTATCATGCGAAAAAAGGACTAAAACTGCCCTACACGGTATCACCTAAATGAAAGGAGTTGCAAGCAAAAGAGTATCCCACATTGATGGAAGGAGCCACCATAACATGTGTCAATTAGGAGCCAAGTCACCACAAGAAAAGGAGTTGCCACAATCTTTATCAATTTAAAGGTGCTGCCACAGTCCATATGTATCAATTCATCAATTCGGAGGAGTTGCCACCCACAACCAATGTGTACCAATTTGAAGCCCATATCGATTCAAAGGTATCCACAACAAAAGAAAGTTGATGGTCCTTATCAAATAATTAAGAAACCCGCCATTCGAAGAGCGCAAAGTTATTGCAACTTAGAGCATGGATTCATATGACACACCTAGCTTGAGTTTATGAGTGATAGGAG
>SNQJ01S0221579.1:0-15028 GCA_010110895.2 Picea sitchensis
TTCATTTTTGTTGGATATTTTGAAGATGTAAAAGGTTATAAAATTCTTCAACTTAATTCCAATGAAATTATTATTAGGAAATATGTTAAGTTTGATTAAAGTCTCTCGCATGCGAGCCTAATTCGACATTTGTGCCATCTCTAGCCCGCGAGCCATCTTCGAAATCTATGCCATCTTCTCATCCCAACGTTTCTATTAGTCCTCCGATTTTAGTTTATTCTTTGGATGATGATAGTGAGGATTAAAATCCACCTTCGTCTGCTCACTTTCCTCTAGTTGGTTCCATTGAACATGAACCTGCACCATCACCACAACTTACCATATGGGTTCATACAACATGAGAAGCAATTGGTGATCGTGTATGTGATCCTATAGATCAACATAATACACATTCATGGTTCCAACTATTGAAATATTGTAACTTCAAAGAATATTCTACCTAAGAGGAAGTGTTGAATAATACTTAATAATAATAATAATAATCTATTTTTAAGGTCACGACCAAGACAGGCGCCAAATTGGTGTATAATTAGGGCCTATTGTGCCTTTGTAAAAGTTGTCCCTATTTTGCCTTGACAATTAAATGTAAATTATGAGGGTAAAATGGGAGGTTGACCCATACCTAATTTTAGGCTGGCCAGACCACTATTTATAAGGAGGCCAATGCCTCATTTGGACACACTTAACAACCAACTTCGTAGTGCGCAAGTTTTGGAGGATAACCTACTGCAACTACGTGTGACGTCAAGTAGGGTTCTTGGTGGCATCTCTTGATTAAGTAGTGCACTACTCTTTCCTAGTGAATGAGTAGAGGAGGATCTTCTACTTTGTTTTTGGTCTATCTATATTGAGGAAGATTTTGTTGGGTTTTCTTCCACATGAGGGTTTCCCAGGATAAAATGTTGTGTACCTTGTGATTGTGTTTATTTCAATGATCCTCATATGTTGTTGATGTATTAAATGCTCATATAACAACATTAAAACTTAACATGGTATCAAAGCTAGACTGAATAAGAGCATTGTTACAGGGTATTTACATCTCTTGTTTTCCAAACAAGAAAAATTAGGGTTTGATTGGTACTAGAAAACAATAAAACCAGAAATCACCAGTCCAGATTTGTGCAGGTAAATTTTCAGAGGTCAAATCTTGAAATTATTAGAAATATCCAACACAAGTCAACTTGCCTCAGCCTGACACATATTTTGGTAAGGTATGTTTCATTTATGAGCACTTTCACTTTTTAATCATTCTTCTAGCCTCAAGATCAAAATGCCATCAAGCACTAATCTTGATGAAAAGTTAGAAGGTGTGGAAAATTTTCGTGCCAGGAAATACAGAATTGGTCTCATTCTCGACGAGAATGATCTTGTGCAATTTATAAAGAATAATGTTCCAAAGCCAGAAGGAAATGAGGCCAAAGAGAAGTACAAGGAGGACATTATTAGGGAAAAGAGAATAATTGCAGATTCCATCAAAGACCACTTGATCCCTCAAGTGTCTTCCAAGGATACCCCGAAGAAAATGTTTGATGCCTTATCCAGGATGTATGAAGGAAGAAATATTAACAGGAAGATGAACTTGAGAACCCAACTCAAGAATGCTAAAATGAAAAAGGGAGAAACAATTCAAGATTATTTTTCTAGGGTTTCTCAGTTCAAGGAACAACTAGAAGCAATTGGAGACAAGGTAGATGAAGATGAGATCATGATGACTTCTCTCAATGGTCTCACAAGACCTTGGGATTCTTTTATCCAAATAGTGTGTGACAGAAAAGACAAACTCCAATTTGACACTTTATGGGAAGAGTGTGTTCAAGAAGAAGCAAGAGTTGCAAATAGAGAAGCCATTCTAAGAGAAGATGAAGGTCAAGCTCTAGCTTCTCATACCAAAAAATGAAAGGGAAAGAGAGAGACTCACTTCCATAAGGACCTCACTCTCATAAGGAACCGCACTCCGGTAAGAAATTTCAGAAGTACCAGAAAGGAAAAAGGAGGCAAAGTTATTTCTCCTCCTACAAGTGTTATCATTGTGAAAGGATGAGAAACATTGCTAAAAATTGTCCTCTCAATATAGAATAATACAAGAGGAAAAATAACAAAAGACATCATTCCCATGCAGCCGAAGATGATGAGCCACCCAAGAAGTCATCTAGAGAAGAGATAGAAGAATATGTTTTGTTTTTGGCTCTCTCCGGGACTATGACACCTGGAAATGATACTTGGCTCATAGATAGTGGTGCTTCCAAGCACATGACAGATCACAAGAATACTCTCTCCAACCTTGAAGAGAATAACGCCCCCCAGAAAGTCTCACTTGGAGATGACTATCAATACCCAATCAAAGGAATAGGAGAAGCCACCTACAAGATTGATTTAGGAACTCCAATAAGGATGAAGGATGTACTTTATGTACCAGGTTTGAGGAAAAATTTACTTTCTATTCATTCTTTAGAAAAGAAAGGTTTTCGGGTTGCATTTGTAGATGGTAAAGTTCTTATGTGGTCTAAAGTAAAAAATATAGAAGATGCAGTTGTCATTGGAATAGAAGAAGGTGGCTTGTACAAATTAAAAGGCCACTCAGATGCAACTTTAACACACAGTATTGTAATTCCATGTGAACTTTGGAACAGAAGGATTTCTCACATTAACTACAAAGCCCTACCATAAGTGAGAAAGGTAGTCACATGTTTACCAGAATCAAAGTTTGATCATGAAGGTGTATGTAAAGGATGTGCACAAGGAAAGATTACGAATAATCTTTTTTTCTGAAAAGTGACAACAAAGCAGATGGAATATTGGATATTGTTAATTCATATGTATGTGGTCCAATGCCACCAACTTCATTAAGCATGTATGTATACTATGACACATTTATTGATGATTACTCTCGTAAGACTTGGGTTTATTTTTTAAAGTTAAAAGATGAAGTGTTTTGAAAAATTCAAAGAGTTCAAAGCTTTAGTAGAAAACCTCTCCGAGAACAAGGTTAAGATACTCAGGTCAGATAATGGAGAAGAGTACACTTCAAATGAATTCAAAGAATTTTTAGAGATTCTCAAATTAAGAGTGATATCACCACTACTTACTACCCACAACAAAATGGTGTAGAAGAAAGAAAGAATCGAGCAATCATGGAAGCTATGAAAGCCATGATCCATTATCAAGATATTCCAATGCACTTATGGGTTGAAGCAGCCAAAAAAACAGTATATGTCCAGAAAAAAATATCCCATAGTTCACTTGGATTTAAGAATCCCGAAGAGATGTTCACTAGAAAGAATCCATAAGTCAACCATCTCAAAATATTTGGTTGTCTAGTATATTTACATATTCTGAAAGAGAAGAGAACCAAGATAGATCCTTCCAAAAAGAAAGGAGTATTTGTTGGATACTGTGAGGTCTCTAAGGCCTTCAGAATCTACATCCTAGGTTATCATCAGATTGATATCAGTCGAGATGTTACCTTTGATGAAGATGAAAATTTCAATAGATCGAGGAAATGTCAATTGGAAGAAGTCTATGAAGAAGAACCTGTAGCTACCGGAGTTGCATAACCTAACAAGAAAGTTGCACTAGTTACTCTTTATGATGTTATACCAGAGGATCATGATATGGTGGAACCTCAAGAACCACCTCATGAGATCATCTCTCAAAAGAGGAAACCATCTTAGGCACGTGATATCATTCAATATGAAGAGAAGTATGGTGCTCCCAAAGGAACCATGAGACAAAGCATGAAGCCTAAGCCATACTCCATCTATGTGGCTTTGATGTGCTATCTCATTAATAAGGAACCTACTTGATTTGAAGAATCCATTCAAAAGAAGGAATGGATGGATTCCATGATCGAAGAATACCAATCTATTATGAAGAATGATGTGTGGGAAGTGGTTCCTAAACCATAAAGCAAAGATGCAGTATCTTCTAAATGGATATTCAAAATAAAACATGCAACAGACGAAAGTATCGAGAAATACAAAGCAAGATTTGTGGCTCGTGGATTTTCCCAGAAAGAAGGCATTGATTATGAAGAGACCTTTTCTCTCGTAGAAAGATACACTTCTATTAGATCCATCATGGAACTTACAACCAAGATGAAGTGGAAATTACACCAAATGGATGCGGAAAAAACCTTCTTGAACGTTGTTATTGAAGAAGAAGTGTATATAGAACATCTACCAGGTTTCAAAGTACAGGACATGAAGACTCATGTATACAAGTTGAAGAAGGCTCAGTATGGTTTAAAGAAATATCCAAGAACTTGGTATGGCAGGATTGATAGTTTCCTGATGAGATTTGGCTTTACCAAGAGTAAATTTGATTCCAACCTTTACTTCAAGATTGTGGATGATGGACCAGTTATATTGCTTCTATACGTGGATGACTTATTCTTGACAGGTGAAGAAAATCTCATCACGGATTGTAAGAAGAAGCTTCTCTTTGAATTTGAAATGAAGGATCTAGGCTCGATGCACTATTTATTATGTCTTGAAGTATGGAAGAACCTAGAATAGATTTTCCTTAATTAAGGAAAGTATGATGTGGAAATTCTGAAGAGATTCGACATGATGGATTGTAAATCCATGTCCACTCCTATGCAGACGAATTTGAATTTATTGACTGATACTTCGTCAAAAATAGTTTATGTTACTCAATACAAACAAATGATTGGTTCGTTGATGTATCTGGCAGATACTAGACCAGATATATGCTTTGTTGTGAACACCTTGAGACGGTATCTAGTGGATCCCAGACATGTTCACCTTGTAGTTGCAAAGCATGTGATGAGATACCTTAAGGGTATGTTGGACTATGGCCTCTGTTATACTGGATATTGTGATTTCATATTTTATGGATATACTGATTCAGATTGGGCCGGAAGTGCTTCAGA
Organism: Picea sitchensis; assembly: GCA_010110895.2. Taxonomy (NCBI): domain Eukaryota; kingdom Viridiplantae; phylum Streptophyta; class Pinopsida; order Pinales; family Pinaceae; genus Picea; species Picea sitchensis. Next base: position 4,892 of record SNQJ01S0221579.1, read on the forward strand.
CAGAAAAATAACTTTAGGATGTTGTTTCAGTTTCGGATCAGCCATGACTTCATGGAAAAGCAGGAATCAATCTAGTATTTCTCTCAATATGACAAAGCAGTGTACATTTCAGCATGCTCCACCAATTGTGAATCCATATGGCTTCAGAAGTTGTTGACAGGTCTATTTGATCTAGAGATGGATGCTACCATGATTTTTTGTGATAACTAGAGTTGCATAAAGATGACATAGAACCCAATGTTCCATGATAAGACAAATAATATTGATATCAGGTACCACTACATTAATGAATTGGTACAGAAGGAACTGTGAAGCTCCAGTATATTGGCACAGATGAGCAGGTAGCAGATGTGTTGACTAAGCCTCTTTCTTGTGTGAAGTTTGAATACTTCTGAGACAATCTTGTTGTAGTCCGAAAGGACTTCCCTCGAAAGGGGGAGTGATGTTTATGATACCATGGTATCTTGGCCATCAGTAGGGAAGCTCATTAGGATTTATATCCTAGGGGATTGATCATCCCTAGACAAATCCCCTAAGGTATGTATGGACTGTCTGTTGGAGTACCTATGTATGTATATACTTGTTGTGGTAAGTAGTGTGGCATCTTATTAGGATTTATATCCTAGGGGATTTTATTATCCCTCGACAAATCCCATAAGGTCTGGATGGATGGTCTGTCGGAGTGCCCATAATTATTGGTTTTGTTGTTTTTTTTGTTGTTGATTCTCCTATCTCATTCTGTTTCCATTGATGTTGATGTTCCAGCTTCATGTTGATGATGATGATGATGCTACTCCATCTCTATACTGCAGATAATGACGATGCTCAGTTTCTACTAATGTTTATGATGAGAAAAACTTTCGATGATTTATAGATATGACAGACAATGTTCCCGATGTTGATGACGATGTCTCCTCCTCTTGATTTTGTATTGAGTCTAGTCAGTTTCTATTGATGTTGTTAGTATAATACCCTTCTTGTTAAGGGGGAGTGTTGAAATATTGTAACTTCGAAGAATATTCTACCTAAGAGGAAGTGTTGAATAATATTTATTAATTAGGCCCTATCGTGCCTTTGTAAAATTCATCCCTATTGTTCTTTGACAATTAAATGTAAATCATGAGGGTAAAATGACAGATTGTCCCAGACCTAATTTTAGGTTGGCGAGACCATTATTTAAAAGGGAGGCCAGCGCCTCATTTGGACACACTTAACAACTAGCTCTGTAGTGCGCAATTCTTGGAGGAGAACCTACTGCAACTAGGTGTGACGTCAAGGAGGGTTCTTGGTGGTATATCTTGATTAAGTAGTGCGCCACTCTTTCCTAGTGAAGGAGTAGAGGAGGATGTTCTTCTTTGTTTTTGGTCTATCTATATCGAGGAAGTTTTTGTTGGGTTTTCTTCCCCATGAGGGTTTCCCAGGATAAAATGATGTGTACCTTGTGATTATGTTTCTTTCAGTGATCCTTGTTATCCCCATTTTTTTGATAACTAAAGAGATGATGTCTCGAGGCCCTCGAGTTGTAGATATGGAGTGTCGAGAGACTACATAACCAATAGTATGCTTTGCACAGATGGAAAAACCACTCACCACCACAGATGGTCATAGGTTTACAGATGGCATCCACCACACCAGTTGGCTTCCGGAAGGCAGTGGGCCTTTCTCCATGAAGTACAAGTCAATATTATGGTGAGCATCATTTCAATACCTAATCCATTTGATTATGTTGTATCTTAGATTGCTCTATATTTCATGATATGTGCTTGGACATTATGCCTTTTTCCCTACTTCACCTTGGTGGTTGACATTGTGCCCTAGTAAGCGGTCTTATTTGGGAATGGGTTTTCTATTGGGAAATCCCTTAATTAGCCATCATACCATTCCCGACCATACTAACCATTTTCCATTATTATTACCATGTTTTTCCTTATCTCTTGGGATTTTAGGGTGTATTGACCTAAGAAGGGGTTGTCCCTCATTATATGGGAAGAAGGGGATAAATTCCTAGAGGGGTTGGTGTTGGGTAAAAGATAAAATCCATATATGAACCTTCCAGATGCCTCTCCTAGGGATCACCCAAGAAAGAAATAAAACACTTATCTTTAAATAAAAGGGGACCCATAATATAACAAAGAAATTCCTGAAAGGTAGATTAAGGGATAGGAGGTCTCATCATGACCCTCCCTATCACGTCCATGGATATCTGGTGGTATGAAATTGCCATTATTTGGTCACCAAATCAGGGCAGTGGCTCTCAGTTACATGGCTGAGAGAAAGTGATGCAGGAGCATTGCCCACGTCAAGCGAGCCAATGCGAACACGGGGGACAGCTGAACAAGCCAACAAATTACTTTTTGAATTTCACCTTGTTATTGTTGCACCAAACATTAATGTGGGAATTTAATGAAGCGCACTTTGTACATTGTAATGGACCTTGAGCGGATAGCTCACGTCCTTAGGTAGATAGTCGGCATTTAAAATAGTTAATGTTGTTAGGTAGGAATCTAATTGTAGATTTGATAGTTTAGAATCCGAGAGGTAAAACGGATATAGACACCCTCCTTTGTACATTGTAACATTAGCAAAAACAGGAGCAAGGAGAGAAGAGCAGCAGAGAAATTGTGTGCAGAACTACCATGTACAGATGTTGAATTAATAGAAAAGCTTTGATTTAATTCCATGGCTGTGTTATTCTCTGTGTATTGTTGATATTACGCTTATGAGTATTTGCTTCCTGTCATGTATTTTCTTTGATATGCTGTGTATGTGATTTCAGAGTTGAATTGAAACCTGTGAGAGTAAGAAATTAGTTTCAATTGTTTCTTTATTCTGAATCAAGAGATTCCTGCAAGGAGTGCAGTGGAATTTGTCCGCAAGGAGTGCGTGACTGCAGGGTTCAGATAGAGATAACTTTTGTTCTAAGCTCTCAGAAGTGCAGGTTTGGCACCGGAGCCGTGCAAGGCGTGCACAGGCTAGACGGAGACTCAGAGTTACGATTCTGAGCGAAAGGGAAGTAGGACTGCTGCTGCAGGTGAGAGTGCAGAGTCGGGGAAGCTTCAACACTTAGTCATGTTCGAAGAGTTTCCGCAAGGAGTGCGTGCAACAATTCCTCATAAAGACTTGCAAACCGAAGACTAGCTCAGGAGGAATAGGCCTACAGTTCACTGGAGGAGAATTGCAGGAGTGTTGTGGAACGCCCGAGAGAAGCTCCACAGGTTGGCGAGTGTTTGAACCAGTATTCACTGAGGAAGCGTTTGATTCACCTCGCAGGAAATATCAAAGGAAGGACGGACGGTTGAAATCTCCAGGAGAGATTCCACGAGAAACCGAGGACCGTCAGATCTTGCAGAGGTGCCCGGAGATTACAATGCGAACAATTTAAAGTTCAAAGCTCAGGAGGAAGTAGTGTCGTCGATCTGGGTTCATATGAACCATCAGATTTGCACATGCCATCGCATATCGGCATATCGGGAGTTGAAGCACCAAGCCGTTGGAACGGGAGTAACGATATCGCGATCCACGATATCCCGAAAGGATCACAACCGTTGATCATGGGGACATGTGTCAAGGAATCCCATCAAATCGAGGTTCGGAGAATCGGGGTTCTCAACGAGAGAGGACACTTGCATGTCGGATTCGCGATCCGCGATATCCCGAAGGTGACGTGGCAGTGTGGGACCCCGGGATCTAGCGGATTACAGGTGGCATTGTATCGGAGGGTCGGCACATCGGGGCTCGGAGTTTGGAAAGTCAGGGTGTCGACATCGCGAGTAGCGATATCCCGATAGGGAAACCTCCGATAATAGAAGAGGAGAAAGTCAACGATTGACCATATCGGGGTTCGAGGACTCGTGAGGCATAAGGCACGCGAGCATAGAATTCGCGATATCGCGAATTTCGATTTCCCGATTTAATAAGGGAGATCAGTAAGGAGTTGTTGTGGGTAGAGAATTCCCGACGGGGAATTAGAGGAGCATTGACGCTCTTCGGGCCAAAGATTTGAGAAGGTCCTGGTGAGAGCGATTGTTCTCCGTGGAGTGGGGAAGGTCGGCAACAGAAAGGGGGTCTCATCACGAGCCAACCTTCTCATTTCCATTAAGCATGTGTGGGTGACATTGCCACCATATGGTCACCACGCCAGGGTAGTGACCTTCAACCTCTCCTTGTGCTAAAGAAAATATAAAGAAATAACTATAAAAGGAAAATAATGGGCTTGGAAAAAGTGCATTGCGGACGAAGGTACCACACACCCTCTACAAAGGCACCCATGAATGAGACACTATGACCCCTAGTATGTCATGAGCCCTATGCCCATTGAGTCTTGACCCCATGCACCTCATACACTCTACATGGCTTAGAGAGGGACCTCTTGGAGGCTCTCCTTGACTTAGGGAAAGATCTACCCAATAGAACACCTCGTCAACCCTCCCATACTTAATCTTGAGAAGTCGCATAGTGTATTTGAGTTGTTAATTGTTTGATATAGTAATCTTTGATGCACATTCTTAGATGGCTTATTTATTTATTGGATCCACTTATCATGATGTTATGATTTGAGATCCTTGGAGGGAATGTCCATTTGTTTTTATAGGACCTAGTTGGTGGACAGTTTTGGGAGAACAAGCCTAGCTTGGGCTTCCATGGGGATACAAGCCCACAGGTTGGATGTTAGAGGCTCACATGCATTATGAGAGAGAGATGACTTGGACAGACTTGACGACCTATCCCACCTATTTCTTTCCAAACGATTTTCCAAGAAGGGGAAAAACGTCCCACCTTTGACATGACATCATGATATTTGGGGGTTAGGGCTTGGTGGTGAGGTGCCACTCATTTGCACTTGGAAGTTTTGGGGAGAAGAGGGTATTCTTCAAGATGATATCACCTAGATTCTTGACACATGGCCTTGGGAGGCCTTTCCATACTTCTCCAACACCAACGACCTCTTCAAAGTGGCAAAACATCCCTTAAAGGGGTGACGTCATCCTAGATTAGGGTTTAATGTGTGCAAAAGATGGAATCTTAAGTGAATTGTTTAATATTATTGTGTTAAGGGGGGAAGATTAGGGTTTTTGACCCCTAATCTTGTGTTTTACTCCTTATTTTGTGGACAAGCCATGTTGGCTAATTTTTGTATAAATAGAGATCATAAGATCTCATTTTAAATCATAACTCTCCTCTTGTGAGAGGTTTTGGTCTGAAATTTCTAGCCTTCGTAGCTCTTTATCTCTTGTGCATTTGTGTATGGCTATGGTTGTGAATGGTTAATGGAAGAAGTGATGCACTAGCCTTGGAAGGTTATTTTCTAGCTCTTGTGGTGGATTGTCTTAGCATCTCTCTTGATCTTGGTATGGTTTTTACTCTCTTGCTATCATTTTATTCAAGTCAAGTATTTTTATTCTAGGATCTAGGTGGTAAGTATAAGGGAATACACCACCACCATATTCTTCACCATTTTTCCTTCATCTCATTTATTGACAAGGATTTGCTAAGAGAAGTATAAGGGCATACACCCTCTTAGCTTAAACCTAGCTTAGAGAAACTTTCCTTGGGAATTAAAAGGGCTTACACTCCCAAGGAGGTATATTCTATAAGATCCTTATGACTCCATTAACCCAATAGTAAAAGATCTATTCATTAATTTGTTTCATTGGAGAAATAAATTATTGCATTGGGAAATGTGAATTTCGGTCATTTTTACTTCTTGCAAGGTGGATTGTCTTCTTTGTACCTTGAGCACCTCACAGCCACTAGGGTGTCCTCATCTAAGAGATACTTATTTATTTTGTTACAATTTTTCATCTTCATCCATTAGGGCTGCAGAAACCATAACATACTTGCTTTAATAACTCTCTTATCAACCATTGGATTTTGCTCAAAGTTTGCACTTGTACTCTCCTTTTCCTAGCGCACCATTTGGAAAAGTTTGATGGGATTCTAGTGGTTGATTTTCTCACTGTAATACATTGAATGTTACAGAAATAAGGATGATATATTTTTTGTATACAAGTGTTTACAACATCCTTATCTTTTATCCTAAGAGTACTAGTTCTTTCACCGTGAGTTTAGCTAGTCAATTGCTAGTTTTTCTCTTGCATTTTATACTTGATCCTTAGAATTTATTGAGAATATTAGACTATCTTGTTCTTCATAATTTATATTGTCATCTATTGCTGCAAATTAGGGACACCAAACTTAACTTGCTGATCCAACTAACATATATTGTTGCAATTTGTGTTTTCTTGTGTCTCGGATAGGTACAATCATCCGAAAAAAGCATCATACATGTGGGGCAGTGTTGATGGGCATTTATGACACACCGTCAATGGGAAAGGATAGATCTGGACCGGGGTTGTCTATTTAACCCAAGCTATTTGGTATGATCTAACCTGACGGGTTTAATGAATCTGTTAGCCAACTAGGGTCCTAAAAATAATGAAAGGAAATAAACAAATCTAAAGATATGATTCTAACAATAGAAATACTAATTACAAAATGTTAAGCTAATAGTGTTAATATACAATGATTATATACAAGTCACAAGGTTTGAAATAAAATATTGTGAAAATGATTGTTTGATTAAGTTTCTGAACAAGATATGAAAAGCACTCTTTTTTATGTTTAAAGATATTAAACTAATAAACACCAAGTGAATACGATTGTAATGATGACACAAAAAAAGACAAATATAATTAATGCAACCATCGTTCATTCGTATGTAAACAACATAAAATAAAAGAAAACAATACAACGAATAACCTCTAGTTGATCAACAATAAACTAAGTTCCTCTCTCTGCATTCTATGAGCTCCTGCTTGTTCTGTATTTAAGGGAAACCTATGACAGAAACAATCAATAGTGCTTCCTGAAGAAATTCAAGGAAGTGCTTCATGCTTTGGAGTGAATTTATAACATCAGAAAGATAACTAATTAAATATCTTGTGACCTCAAGATAATCAATAGATGAGAACGAAACAAATCTCAATCATGGGCATTGATATTATCAATGATTTAATATCAGAAGTAAACTCAAAATAACTAAATAATTGATCGATCACAAGTACAAACTAAACCAATAGATCATGGACAACATTCAAATAATCAACAATATGAAATATCACGTGGAGAAAAGGCTAAAGCTAAATAAACACAAATAACATAGAAATAACAGGAGAATACAATGAAACAAGCATTGCACAGTTCACACAGGTCTAAAGCCAACAATGAGTTGCTTTCCCATATCACTTCCAAAATTATATGTCCATCCCATGGTCCAGAAAAACCCTCTCCTAAACACTAAGCAGCAAAAGCTATTTAAACATGTCTTGGATCAGTTACCTCTTATCATACAAGATAGGGGATGATCCCTGAAAATAAGGTTGTCTTACAAAAATAAAATAACAAAAGGATACTCTTGTAGGAGTCTTTACATCAAAAAATAATTACATAAATGACATTTTTTTTTTCAAAAATGAGAAATTACTAAGCTATTGAGCGCTTAATCCATGATTCCTTCTCCTTGAAAATAACATCATAAATTGTTTTTTTCCTGAAAATGACAAAAAGAAATCGAATCTTAGATAAAAATACAAACTAATAATTTTAAATAGGCTGGCTACAGAATCTTTTGATTCTTTAGCTAGTATTAAAATAAAATAAAAATTAGAAGTGAATCCATTTATTGCTTTTCAAACAGAAACAAATCACAAAAATCAAAACAAATGTTTACTATTTCATAGATTTGATAAAGAAGCATCCGATAAATCTGAATTTATGATGGTGTTGAAATTCGTTGAGTTTTTTATAATTACATTACCAACCCGTTTAATCCTCTTGTTTACCCTGTCAATGTTCGATCGAACTCATGCTTTTAATTCTTCATTTTCCCTCTCGAGCAAGGAATTTCATGCTACCATTTGGTTTAACTGTGCTTGGAGATACGGGATATCCCTGTAGTATCTCTCAACCCAATCAAGACAATTTTCACAATGAACTAGTTCTATGGTAGGTAGAGGTTGAGTTTGTTTTGTAGAGGGCGCTTTGGTCTGTCCTGTAATTTGCTTCAGATCATGTCATATACCAGAGAAACCCTCTTGGTTCTTTAGGAATGGTGGGAGATTAGAAACAAAATCGTACTGTATTGCAACAATATCGATATCATTTCCAAGAAACCGGTTATCTACATCCTCCTAAGCAAGAAATTTATCGATCTCATCCTCGGACAAGTGATCATTGACCTCGATCACTGGGATCAAGCTCAGATGATCTCATTGGTGATTTCTCAAACTTCTAGATATGAGCTTGCCTGGTCTCTTGTTTGTAAAATTTAATTCTGAATTAATTTGTTCCTTATGCCTGCGATTTTTCTTGATAATTGATTTGTTTAAAACAACCTGAGTCTGCTCATGAATAGGAACAGTAGGAATCCTATATTTTAACACATCTAAAACCTCCTCTAGTGACTTTATGGGCATGAAATCGCATCGTGGCTTTTTGCCCGATGGGTTCCGAATAGCAATAAAGGTTCGATCTATGGTCGCATGGTCTTCTTGTGGATTAACACATAGGTTTTGGATAGTAGGGTTATATCTACAGGGACTGGGGTTTTTATTGAGATGGAGAGGTGATTCTATTTCATTTTCAGGTAGGGTAAAATTATTCCTAAACAAGAAATTTCCCCAACTATCCCCAATCTTAGATAGATGCGAAACCATGAGGATTCGAATGAGACCATGGTGGAACAGGATTTACAGTGGGTTTAGCCTCTGTCTCTGATAGAACTTAAACATTTTTTGTAGACTCCTCAATAGATAAAAAGGCATATTCAACTTGGAACCTAGAAAAATCATCAACAAGCGGACATGATACAAGAAAACCAAGCCATATCTACCTTCACAGGTTATGAATTTTCTTAAGTATTAGGAACAGACCATGCCATCGGGGTTTGAAAAGGAAAATCGGTGTACCTTTTGGACAACACTGCAATTTCTTGTAGCCATGAGAAAATTCCAGGGCACACCTTCGATTTTGGCATTTTTGAACCATCGTTCTCCATCCTGGGATAGTCATGTAGCTTCTGTGATGGAACGCTCTGTCACCTCTAGCTGTAGATCCCCAATCTTAGCCCTAGTGCCATCAAACATCTAAGCAAAATCCTAGGCCAAAACGAGGTTGAAACCCTCAAACTATTTGATTAAAACATCCCAACCATGTGCCACAATGTCGTCTATGGCATCGTCGTGAGAGAGGAGGGCTTGTGAACCATTGGGTTCTATTCTTACCACGGGCGCCATGGATACTATCACATAGAAACAAAAGGGGCAGCGAGAGGTAGGTTGTATTTTCCAGCACACAAACAGTAGGAAGAGGTCTGCATAATCGGGAGGAACCCGATACCTAAGGATTCGAGAGGCTACCATAACAAACATTTGGAGCTTTGAGTGGGTAATAACCAGAGGACTCGTAGGATAGTAAACCATTCTGAGAAATGAATACTAAACCCAAAACACCACTACTTATTGTTGGTCACTATAATTGCTTATTAATTAAAACAATCAAGTGTCACATAAATTGTCAACCAAGGGAAGTCTGTTTATTTCAAAGGCAATCACACACTGTATATGCTCAATCTCAAAAAGAAATCTAAAGTTGTAGTAAAAGTTACACTAATCACACCTTGCTTTGAACAGACTGAAGTTATATTCTGAATTACAGTAAAAGCAATCTATCTATTGCAGAGTTTAAGATTCAAAAGGAAATAATTATCAGAAGAATCCTGGATTACATTAAGAAACAACAACCTAGGAAAAAGGAACCTTTCAGCACACTGCAAAGAAAACTAACTATTCTGTAACAGAGAATAAGACCCTATTCCCCAAAGTAGGAACCTTCAGCACCTATCTCTGGCTATCACACTTTCATAAACTCATTCTGCAAACAGAATTACCAATCAAAATGATTAACAATTACCGAAGACTAACTATTCTGTAACAGAGAACAGGACCCTATTCCCCAAAGTAGGAATCTTCAGCACGTGTCTCTGACTATCACACTTTCATAAACTTATTTTGCAAACAGAATTACCAATCAAAATGATTAACAATTACCTAGGAATGAATTGTATGAAAACGATGTAAC
>SNQJ01S0221581.1:0-15028 GCA_010110895.2 Picea sitchensis
CCTAACCATAATATCACTTTATACACTAACTTATAATCAAAGAGACATTTTGGAAATTATGTCTTTAAACATGGCAGATAATAAATAGAATTATATAGAGAAATCATTAGAATTTATGTCAATTGGATGTATCTCGATTCACTAAGAGGAAAGTTGTTGTCCCCCCCCCCACCTAGATCCAAATTCCACTTTGTGACATTCTTTCTTTCTTTGTGATCTGGTGCAGCCCCCCCTACCCTCCTGGGGATTCTGCAACCTCCCGGTCTTGGATCTTCAAACTCCTCGAACCGAATTGGTTCTTCGGGCCTTCAACAGACCCTGAACAATTAATACGCACATAGGTCCCTTTGATGTCACCTGCAAGATAGAACTCCCTACAGTTCCACTCTCTGGCGCTTTAGCGACACCAACCTTACGAGTGCTAGCCCCGCGCTAGGCTCTTCTCCAATGTGACCATGGGCTATGACCATGGGATGTGACCATGGGTCATCTCTTCGTAACTTCGAGCTTTGGAAATATCATGACTTATGTCCTGCTCTCCTTCCGAAACACTTTCCTCTGGATTCGCAGATCTCTGTCTCATGTCCCCTTCAATCTGACAGTCCAGTTGTACTTCGGATTTCGCGACTTCGCAAAATTTCACCTACTCCACACACAATTTCATCGGACCTTTATCTCCTAGATTTTCTAATCTATTGCCTCATATCCTCCTCGCAGCCAACAGTTAGGATCCCTTCATGACTTCGGTGATCCCGCTTCTCAACACTTAAAAATACTCTAAACTTTGAAATGTCAAAATGCCTCATGACTAACCTTCGTGCAATTTTCCCCAGATCTGACGGTCTGGAATGATTTTGATCCCTCCCAGACAGATCTTGTTCAATGATTCTGGGAAACCTTAAAGGACTCCTCCCCTTGAATATTTCTCGTCACTCTTCTTCCTTAGCTTGTTCTTTCTCAAACTTTCACCTCCTTAGAATTCTCTCTTTGACACTTACTCAAAATTCTATCATGTGCACACCTTGCAATAGGTCCTCCTCCATGACTTAGCTTCTTTGTGGTTGACTTTCGTTACTCCTCCTGAGCTTCTAAGTCAAAAGACTATGTCGCACACTCCTTGCAGACAACGTTCCTTCAGTCTTGACTCTTGAAGGATGACTGTGCACTTCTTGCAATAGTCCTTCCATGCTCTATTGTTCCCTCCGAACAATGAGGTTCCGAGTGCGTTCATTCTACGAACTCCTTCAAACTATCTCTCCTGAACTTTCTGAGTCAAAACAGACTCTGTCACGCACACCTTGCGGACACTATGCACTCCTTCCACATATACAATTCATGTTATCTCTTCTGAGCTTATGAGTCAAAACAGACTCTATCAACGCACTCCTTGCGGACACTATGCACACTTGAACTTGATCATAGAAGAGAAACAATTGAAACTTATCTAAATATTCACAGATTCATAAATTCAACCATGTAAACACATTCATGCATAAGAACAAGAAAATAACAGAGAATTGCAAATAAACAGAAAGTCTGCCATTCACTCATTCAGATAGACACAGTAACACCATACCTTTGGAATAATGCTCCTGTGTTATATTCATTCAATTGTTATATACATGGGTTCATACAATGCTTCTCGACAGCTCTCAACTCTCAGCTGAAATGGCAACAACTATCAACAACTAGAATGCCAACAACCACTTCTGGGAAACAATACAAAGCTTTATACAAGAGGGGCTCTTAGAGATTTTCCCTCCAACTACTCTAGAGCTATCCTATCGAATTAAAGGCTTTCAACTACTTAGGATTTATTACAATAAATATTTGTGACAGACAGATAAGATCAAATACATATGTTTCCCTCAACCAAGTTTTGGATAACCTTGGTCATGTTTGACCATTTTTGGGAACTTCAACAAGTTGGTCGAAGACGGAGCGCCCAGGTGAAGCAAAGATTGTGGGATCTTGCCCCCCTTTTATGGGATTTTTGGGTTTAGGGTTTATGTAATGGGTATGGGATGTTGGCCCATGGGTTTACCCATGTTTAGGCCCCTTTTGTAATGTATAAATAGATGGCTAGGCAATGTAATAAGTATCATACCTAGTAGAATCGTCTTAGTGCGGATCTAGAGGCTTTATGCATACTGTGTGTTAAGACTTGCAAAGCTAAGTGCAAGTGATTGTAAGAGGATTTGTGCACAGACTATGTAAGGTTTTGCGATGTGACCTAACTTGGGGAAGGAGGATCTGGCGAGGTGCGCGCAAATCTCCTATCCTATGCAAAGTTAGCTTTGTGGCTCTATGCATGTAAGAAGATTGAAAGAAGATAATAAATAAGACAAAGAGTTGGTGGATGTAGCCCCACGCTGGGGGTGAACCACGTATATCCTCTGTTGTGGTTGCTTTGTGCGATGTGTTGTTGATGTGATTTATGCTTAGTGTTGTAATCTGTATGTATGTTAGATGCATCTGATGTAGTTTCTTAGTTCTTAATAACATGAATGAATACTAGATATGTTTGATGCTATGTGTTGAATGGTTAGATGTGCCTAGATATTGTTGAATACTGCATTATTCTATAAGTGGGGCTTTAACATGCAATGTGAATAAAGGTAAAGACTAATAAATGTTAATTGATAAGTGCTCTATTAAGTATTGTGATCACAAATATGTGTCCCAGCTAGGTTGTAGACACTTGATTCCTACAACCCCCCCTACCTCTACCTCGGGTGAGACTTCATCTTCTTCGCAGGTGTTGCCGAAAGAGTCGGTAGTTAGGGTTTTTTTGGCGTGTTGTTGAAGCATTGAACATTGGGTTTGCCCTTGTGCCAAAACTGGTTCTGTTATCGGGACCTGAAATTGTGATTGTTGGGAACTGAAGAAAAGAGAAAGCTCCATGCGTAGATCTCTTGTTGTAGTGCACAGTATTCTAGTTGACTTGTGAACCTCTGTGCTAAGAAGAGAATTTTGATCTAAAGAAAAGAGGTAATATCTTAAATCTTTGTGCTCTGATAAAGGTAATATAAGTGGAAATTTTTGTTTCGAAAGAATGGATCTAGGTATGTTTGATAGACTTTGTCATATTCTGAAAACTAGGGCACAACTCAAAGAAAGAAGATGTGATATGAATAGATCTGATAGACATAGTGAAAGATATGTTATTCCTATGCATAGAAAGAATTTTTGGACTAACAAGTGGATGTAAGATCCTAGAAATAATTTTTTGCAGGTCTGTCACTATGATCCCGTTGCACAGTACAAGAAAGGTTGGGGATCGTTTAAGAGAAAGAGAAGATTGACTCTTTGTTATAATTGCAAAATACCGAGACATCTTGCTAAGGAATGCCCTGGTAGAGGCCCTATTTTCCTTTGTTGTAAAGCTACTGGACATGAAGTTTTGGATTTCCCTAGAATGATTGTTAAAGTTGAGAGGATGAACATGAGACAAAAAAGCCATGATGAAGGCCAAGAGACTAAGAATATACTAAAGAACTAGAAAGAATAAGAGACTGTATTATTGCAGATGAAAGAAACATTGAATGATCACAGAGACATTAGTTTACCTGAGGTTTTAAAAGAGAAAGAGTGCATAGAAACAAGAATAGGAGACTTCGACATAGACTGTGTATTGGATGCAGAAACACAGGTGAACATTATGCCAGAAAGTACTTGGGAAAGCCTTCTATGGTTCCTTCATTGGGAGGAATAAGATTATTTAAAGGAAAGATGATAACCCTATGTGTAAGACGTACTCACGTACCTATGAGTGCTCACGGAACATCGACAAAAGAAGAATTCGATGTCATTAAGTTTGTTGAGAACATCGCTCCTTTTTCATTTTTGTTAGGAAGGACTTGGATTGAGAGAGATCACATCCGAAGGAAAGAAGAAGAGGAAGCTATAGAACAGAAAAATCAAGAATTAAGGGATTTCATGGCTATGAGAATAGCACGCTTAATAGAATAAAAGGAGGACAAATCTTAGCAAATAAGGGCTAGAGACCTGGCTGTCGAAGTTGAAAGAATGCAAGAAGGCTTAAAGAACCTATCCATGCAAGAGAGTAGAGAACCTACTCCAGAAATAGTAAGAGAAGAAGTATTACCCTCAAACCCTGTGAAAGATCCTCAACAATGTGAAGTCACTATGCCAAGAGGAGATAAGAACAAGAATGGAAAGAGGAATCCAGAGATGCAAATCACAGGAAAGAAAGCAATAAATCTCAGTAAGAAGAAAGAAAAGATAGAAAAATTACAGAAGGTTCCAAAGAGGACTTCGCAGAAGGAAGGCTTACAAAACTTGAACCTCGTCGGAATAGCAAAACAAAACAGATTGGCACTTCACCACGATGAAGCAATATGATCGTTGGAGGCTTCCCCGTCGTTAGAACGATGCTCCAGAACGGCTAGAAACGTAGTTATTGCCAGAAAGTTCACCATTGGACTGTTGGGACTGCGCCACAATGGATGGAAACTCATTGATTGAGGCATTCCTGCCCGTTGGAGGAGTCTGTTACGAAATTATCTATTTAACTTGTCGAATGTCTTACCGGGGACACTTTTGAAAATTGTGATTATCCGAGCCCACAGAGAACTAATTTCTTTCGCATAGTGCTTATTGAGACCTCACCACCCGTTCTTCTTACCTTGAGTGTTTTTCCACCTATCCGAGATATCTGATCTCAAGCATGTATGTTGGGTGACCTTAGCACAGTATAGAAATCCATCGAAGAAATCCTAATAGACCTCATGGCTGAGAAGGTCATGTCTGTAGGAGTACAAGCCTCATCGACTAGAGTATTGAAAGCATTCCCGTCAACTGCACGTTGATCTAGGCCATCCCGAACTAGGACAGAGAAATGAATCAAGCATCGCAACGACTTGGTGAATGTGAAGCTCATCCCGTCGTTCCTGTCCGACTATATCCCACCTCTCGCTGGCGTGGTTAGTCATGACAGCGTCCCAAGGGACTTCGACTATACAATGATCACTGTGTACCTCCCGAAGGGGATACGCACAGTTGGACCATAGTTAGGACAGATTTTGACGCTTAAGATAAGTGATTTCAACTTGGGAGACTGCAAGAATTATGGAATGCTCGCACCATACAAGTACTTGACAAAGAAAACGGGGAAGAAGTCGAAGATAATACCCCAGCCGTGGACCATGGACATCGAATATTAACAATCATTAATGTGATGAAGATACGACACTTTGGCAGACATCAGGAGGTTAACGCGTGCGTTAAACTCCTTTTGTCATGATACCATGGTGGTTACCTCTGGTTGGATAGGCGCATCACCGTAGATCCGACGTTGATCCACCGGATCACCGAATTGAACATGCAAGGACCAGACCCTCAGGATTTTTACCCAGGGAAGGCTGTAGATTGCGGACTGGCGTAGCGAATAAAAGACACCTATGGTGATGTGGAGAAAGGGAAGTGGGGATACAAGGTAGCCTCCATCCAAAATGGTGCAGTGCGGCTAGATTTCCAGTTGATCTCTGGTTTTTTTAATCAGGAAGAACAGACCAATGTAAGTCACGAGGTTTGTCATCGACCTCATAGGAAAATGTGTTGAAGGAATGCAGATGAACTAGGTGAGCTACCTCGTCAACTAGTTGGAGAAAGATTGTCGCGAAGTGCAAGACCAGGGATACGAGTTTCACTTCATCTGGTTATTGATTCTCATTGCCTTCATTTCTTAGGAGATGCTGAAGGGAGCGACCTTCCCTAAATTCGAGCCGTCTGAACCACTGGTCGCGAGGTTCACTACCCTCTGGTATTCGAGTGACATGGCAAATAAATGGAATTCAAATGTGGTGTTCCACACCTATTATTTACAACTAAAGAGGGCCATTGAATCCTTCCCTTGCATGATGTCGAATACACTTCAAAGATTTAGGCCAATAGCGAAGTTCCACATAGATATACACTTCATTTACATCACTGCGCGTGGAGACGAACACAAGGAAGAGCTCCAGTCCTATTACAAACTCACCGAGGAAGATATGGAGGAAATAACCAAGGAATGGCCTGCAGAATTCCTTGTATCAATTGAACAGACAAAACTCTCTGATCCTGACCTCATAGGAAGTCTTGTAGTCACCCAGGAAGAGTATGATGGACCATGCAATAGCAAGAAGAAGAAGAAGAAGGAAGATGTATAGGAAATGCACAGCGCATCAGAGGAGACTACACAGGATTCACCTGAAGGAGGAGGAGGTGACGAAGTCGACAAAGAAGAGGATGAAGGGGAAGAAGACAAGCAAAAATAGGGCGAATTGACACTTCCTAAAGATCCCCTTACGGAGACGGAGACATCCAGGAAAAGAAAGGTTTCTCCAAATAAACCCTCAGTGCGGAAGAATTCATGCCCCATTAAACCCCACTTATAGACTGTACTTATGGTGGATGATATTGACCTCATCATCGTCATTGTATCAGATACCTCAAAGGAAATTTTGCAATGAAGCGAAGCCAAACATGAGACAATGTATGAAAGGATCGAGGCAGAGCTCAAAGGGGTACAGCATGCTCTTTATTCGAGTTGTGCAGTGTCTGTTGCATTGTTGTCATCAGGGGGTATAGAAGTAAGAGATGAGCCTGCCCAACTACACAGATTAGCAGATGCGACAGAGGCTCACCTTCGTCGAGTCCAGGAAGAAAAAGAGAAGGCCACAAAGGCATTGAAGCAAGCAAAGGAGGAAGCCCTAGAGCAGCGTTGGGTTGTGCAGCAAGAGAAAGATGACCTCCAAGCGAAGTTTGCAGAGGATAGAGCACAAATATAGAAGGAAAAAGAACAGTTTCTCATGGAGCAGATTGGAGTTAAATAAGAAGTCAGTAGAGAAATTCACTCTGTGTCAGACCTAGCACAGATGGAAGAGGAAACAGCTGAGAGCCAAGTGGGGAATCTCGCTGAAGCCATTCAACAACTTCAAGAAAGAGTAGCAGAACTGGAATTACAAGCAGTGTTGAGCACTCTGCAGGAAGTGCGAGATCAGAGGGAGAAACTGTCAGGAGAGCAGTCGAAAGAATCAAGGTATTGGCCTTGGAATACAAGAAACTCAGCAATCGAAGTGCGCAGACTTATGAGTGCCTTGCAGAGGACCCAGAACTACTATCAGCGGTCAAGAAGATGAAACAAGCAGCGACAGTACAAGCATAGTTGAAACTACTGTCAGTGGTCGAGAAGATGAAAAGGTCACAAGAACAGTGTGCAGTAGGTCCATGCCATCCAGAGTAAATTCATGGAAGTGACCCAGAGACTTCAGTCGGTCTAGGACAAAGCCTGCACACATTTTGAGGAGATCGAGGGACAAGGTGCACAACTAGAACAAGTGGTCACCATAGTAGAACAACGCTTGGAAGGACCTGTCACCGAGAAATTCATTCAGGAGTTCGTCGAGCAGGAGGCCGTGGAGAAACAACAAGTTGAGGTATCTTGAGCCAAGCTCAAGGCCTTCAAAGTAGAATTTCCCAGATCAGAGTGACTCGATACGAGTCACAAGTGAGTGTTGGGGGAATGTTGGCCCTCGACCAAGTTTTGGAGAACCTTGGTCATGTTTGACCATTTTTGGGAACTTCGACAGGCTGGTCAAAGACAGAGCACCTAGGGTTTAGGGTTTATGTAATGGGTATGGGATGTCATCCCATGGGTTTACCCATGTTTAGTCCCCTTTTTTAATGTATAAATAGATGGCTAGGTGATGTAAGAAGTATCATACCTAGTAGAATCGACTTAGTGCGGATCTAGAGGCTTTGTGCATATTGTGTGTTAAGACTTATAGAGCCAAGTGCAAGTGATTGTAAGAGGCTTTGTGCACAGACTGTGTAAGGTTTTGTGTTGTGACCTAATTTGGGGAAGGAGGATCTTATGAGGTGCACGCGGATCTCCTGTCCTATGCGGAGTTGGCTTTGTGGCTCTGTGCATGTAAGAAGATTGAAAGAAAATAATAAAGAAGACGAAGATTTGGTGGACATAGCCCCACACTAGGGGTGAACCACGTATATCATGTGTTGTGGTTTCTATGTGTGATGTGTTGTTGATGTGATTTATGCTTAGTGTTGTAATCTGTATGTATGTTAGATGCATCTGATGTAGTATTAGTGCTTAATAACATGAATGAATGCTAGATATGATTGATGTTATGTGCTAAATGGTTATATGTTCCTAGATCTTGTTGAATACTGCATTGTTCTATAAGTTGGGTTTTAACCTGCGATGTGAATAAAGTTAAAGAATAATGAATGTTAATTGCTAAGTGATATGTTAAGTATTGTAATCACATATCTGTGTCCCAACTAGGTTGTAGACACTTGAGTCCTACAACCCCCCCTGCCTCCACCTCAGGTGAGACTTCATCTACTTCGCAGGTGTTGCTGAAAGGGCCGGTAGTTAGGGTTTTGTTGGTGTGTTGTTGAAGCATTGAACCCTGGGTCTGCCCCTGTTCCAATAACATCGAATCTATACTACACGCAGCTTCATTAAAAGAAAATAAATTCTCCAATGATCTCATGAGATCATCCAGCTCTACAGCATTAAAGATGTTCTTTAATTACAACCCTTTCAAAAGATTTGCGTGATACGCCTTCTTTAAAAAATTTAAAATTCACTTCAAAATGTGCGTTAGGCGCTTAGTTGTCTTCCTCTCGTGCTTTGTTGGTGATGCTCCTGCATCATACTCCTCTGGCAAAAATAAATAAATTCGTGGACTCTTGTCCATGAGCTCCTGCACTGACCTTCCATGCTTCTGAATATCTGCTTCGTTTACCTAACTGGAATCTTCTATTGGGCATCCTTTCCATTTTACCAAATACTCAAAATATGTTTTCCTCCTAGTCTTCTTACCAATTCTCTCATCTACGATCTTCTCCATCTGCGCCTTTTGTGCTATAGGCATCTACTCTTTCAATTGAATCTCTTTCTGATATTCTGATCCTCTGGTTCCATATTCCCTGTAAGGATACAAGTCTACAATGTTGAATATGGGTGATATACCCACATCCTTCGACAGCTCTATCTCATAAGGATTCTCACCAAATTTTATTAGGATTTTGCACGGTCCTATTTTCTTAACTGAATCTTCTATTGGGCATCCTTCATTTTACCAAATACTCAAAATATGTTTTCTTCTCCTAGTCTTCTTACTAATTCTCTCATCTATGATCTTCTCCATCCGTAGCTTCTCTACTACAGACATCTACTTTTTCCACTGAAACTCTGACTATTCACCTGTTCCATATTCCTCAGAAGGATAAGCTCATAATGTTGAATATGGGTGATATACTCACATCCTTCTCAATGTTTCTATCTCATAAGGATTCTCACCAAATTTTATTAGGATTTTGCACGGTCCTATTTTCTTTAGCTTTAGTTTATTATATATTCCTCTTGGGAACTTCTCCTCTCGAGATGCTAGAACTTGATATCCAACCCCAAATTGAAGTTTCCTCTTATGTTTATCAACTCTGCATTTATATTCGCTGTCACCCTTCCGCAACTACTCTTTGATCTAATTATGAATCTCCTTCAAGATTGCTAAACGTAAGTCTTGATCTCCGCTATTTTGGAATTCAATTTGCCCGTGACATCTTAACTCCTCATTACTCCCCTTAGCTTCATTCCATATACTATCTAGAATGGACTCTTTCTTGTACTTTTGTTCATTGAGTCATTGCATGCAAACTTTGCTTATGTTAGAATATGATCCCACCTATCATGATGTTCGCTGACCAAACTTAACAAATTTCCTAAACTTTGGTTCCCACCTCCATCCGGCCCATCCATTTGAGGGTGATATGTGAACTAAAGGACGCTTTTGTTCCCGCTTCTTCCACAATGTCCCTCCATAAATGACCGCATAAATTTGGTATCTCTCGTCTCGAACAATACTCCCCGGCAATCCATGAAGTCTCATAACTTCGAAAAATGTTAGCAACGTGTGTTGCATCACTAGTCTTCTCTCATGGGATATGTGCCATCTTTGAAAATATGCCCACCACCACAATGATGGAATCATTTCCTTTGTGTCCTTGGAAAACCCAAGACAAAATCCATGTTTATTGCATCCCAAGGCTCTCTCGAATAGGCAATGGTTGATACAACCCATTGTTCTATTTCTTCCTTTCATCAAATCTTACATTTGTTCACAAAACTTTTCACACGCTTCTCATACTTGGCCAATAGTACAAACTATTCAACTGCGTAAATTGTTTTTCATGGCCTAAATGTCCAAATAGACCTCCACTATGCTTTTTCTTCAAAGAATTATTCTCATCGAGCACTTTTGGTATGCACAATTGGCACCCTTTAAAAAAACAACCCATCTTAAATCGTACTTTGTCCATTGACTTTGTCTATGAGCTAAAGGATTCACATCACAAGATGCCTCTCGAAATCTAGATCACAATACTTTTTCTTAAGGTGTTCAAACCCTAAGGTTTCACTTGAAATTCTCGCAGCAGGATTAGACATCTCATGCTCAATGCATCGAACCTACTAGCATTACCAAAAATATGTTTAATGACAAGACCCCGGACGGATTTGAGGAAGGACAGGAAGGAATGGATGGATGGAGGATGGCTGGACGGATGGAAGGAATGGAAGGATGGATGGATGGAGGATGGATGGATGGATGGATGGATGGAATGGATGGACGGAGGAATGGAGGATGGATGGAGGATGGATGGATGGATGGATGGATGGACGGATGGATGGATGGATGGAAATGGATGGACGGAAAGGACGGAAGGACGGATGGAAGGAATGGATGGAAGGAATGGATGGACGGATGGATGGACGGATGGAAGGAAGGATGGATGGATGGAGGAAAGGAGATGGAAATGGAGGATGGAAATGGACGGGAGTGGATGGAAGGAAGGAAGGAGTGGATGGATGGATGGATGGAATGGATGGATGGAAGGAAGGATGGATGGACGGATGGAAGGAAAGGATGGATGGATGGATGGAAATGGATGGATGGATGAGATGGATGGATGGATGGAGGATGGAAGGATGGATGGAAGATGGAAGTAGGATGGATGGAAAGATGGATGGAAAGGATGGATGGATGGAGGAAGAATGGATGGAACATTATCTCTTTCCGGGAAGCTTATGAGAGTCTAAAATTGCACTTTGTCAACGACTTTGCTAATAATTATGCACACTTGCACTTCATAGAAGAGAAACAATTGAAACTTATCTAAATCTTCACAGCATTCATACATTCAACCATGTAAACACATTCATGCATAAGAACAAGAAAAAAATGCAGAATTGAGAATAAAACAGAAGGTCCACCATTCACTCATTCAGATAGACACAAGAATAACTGCACCTTGGAATAATGCTCCTCCTATATTCATTCAACTTTTATATACATGAGTTCATACAATGCTTCTCGGCAGCTCTCAACTCTCAGATGAAATGGCAACAACTATCAACAACTAGAATGCCAACAACCACTTCTGGGCAACAATACAAATCTTTATAAAAGAGGGGATCTTCAAGCTTTTCCCTCCAACTACTCTAGAGTTATCCTATTGAATTAAAGGCTTTCAACTACTAAAGATTTATTACACAAATATTTGTGATGTATTTATAAGATCAAACACATCTAATCTGTATTGCACGCAACTTCATTAAAGAAGAATATACTCAACCCATCTCATGCATCATCCATCTCACAAAGATAAAAGATGTTCTTTAATTACAACCCTTTCAAATTATTTGTTGGATACACCTCTTTAGAAAAATTGCACCACTTCAAATAAAAAGGAAGTAATTGAATGCTCTCCACCCAGCTTGTTGGCGAAGTGCTCCTGCATCATGATTCAATTGTTGACTATTGACCTGGATTTGATCCTTGAAGAATCCAGTTTACCCTTGGTACCATCCTAAAAATGAGAGGAAGTACTGTGTGGGTTTCCCTTGGGAAACACACAACACCTAAAAAAGAAAAAGAAAAAAAAAATCACTGTAACTTGTTAAAACCTTTGCAAAGATGATGACAGGGTAAATGCTGTTAAAATCTTCAAATTACACTAAGATAATGGTATAAGGGGCCTCAAGATATACAAAGTATGCATATAATTTTGAGGGAATACATGATTATAACCAAAGTGCAAATGTTTTAGTCTTGGTAGGTGTTAGCACGTTTTTTTTCGGATGTTGTAAAAAGATAATGGATGGTGCTAACTAATTCTAAGAATTTATTTTGTTGATTTTGCAAAGTTTGTGAATTTTACAACAAGAAGTCGTTGAATATATTAATGCCTATGATGTAATCGTTGTTGACTAAGAGAGAGTATTGATTTAGATACAACTTTGGGACAAAATAGTTAGATTATGAGATTTATGTATTATTATGTGAATCCCTCTATTGAGTTGTGATCTAGGATCTATATAATTGTTTTATTTTCATATGAAAAACATTTTAATAAGGGGATGTGGTAGAGTCATTATCTTGGCATGAATCAAAGATTAAATTGGCATGGATTGGAGATTAAATGGTCTTGGAGAAATGATTTCTATGTTTTACAATAAAATCTAATTGATTTAGATAAACTTTAGGACACAATTATTTTGTTATGAGATAATATATTACTATGTGAGTCTCTATAATGAACTATGAGTTATGATCTATCTTATTATTTTTTGGTCACATGGGGGATGTGATACAATCAATATATTAACATGGATTGGAGATTAAATGTTTTTGAAGAATTGATGTCCATGTTTTAGAATCAAATCTTTGTACTTATTTTTGTCTAAAAGTAGTATATTTTTAGTCGAATATGCACTTATTGCAAATGTCAAAACCCCTAGGAACACCCTTAAATCAAGAATAATCTTCCACTCCACCACTATACAGATTACCAATATTATATCCTTTATAAATTTCTATATTTTGTAATTCAAAAAAAAAAAAAAACTTGAACAAATAGCTAGGCTTTAGAGTAATGTTCAAAATCATACATGTTCACTAACATATCCTACCCATTTTTAAGGATGTATTTAATGAAATGTGTGCCTGTAAGTATAGATTTTTTAAACAAATTTATAATGAATAGAATGCATTCTAAGAAATAAGATTTCAAAGGGGCCTTTTCTCAATAGTTATTAGTAGTTGAAACAAAATTTTATGGACTAAGTTGATAGGAAATTGTTCTGCAGTAAGAAAATAGGCAATCCTATCAAGCAAAGTTCTCCCAAGTTGGAGCAAGGATATGGCCAAGGAGAATCACAAACTATATAATTAAATTATCAATGGCCTACCTAGAAAAAAGTCTAATATTCTAACATAGAAACATCATTACAAACCACATCTATGATGAGAAGCTTCTCAAAGACAACATAATGTAAGAATTCCAAAGAACATTAACCACAAACACATATGTTAGTGGATACTCTCTAAATGTGTGCCATGTCTTAATAGGAATATTTGTACAATTTAATTAGAAATGATTTCTCTTCGATTTATCCTTATTGAATAAGCATTTTTAGTTAAAATAGTAGTTAGAAGTAAATCACAAGAATGTAAAGGAAAAGAGACCAAAAGTGGATACAACTAAAGGAAAAATAAAGAGGTGGAAAAATAAAGACCATTACTAGTCCATCAACATCTGATTCATACCCTCAAAAATGAAGAATACTTTATTTGGACCCTCTTGACTCTCCCACTCACTTATGCCAACATCCACTTTGTAGCAACAAAAGCATGCATCATTTACCATCCATCTTGGCATCCCCTCTTACCAACTCAACCTTGAATTACATGAGGACATATCAAAACCACTAATAATCTCAAAGCAATTGGACTATTTCTCTATAATTAATGCATATTTGTTATTACATTATGTTGTGAGTTTAGAATTATTCATGGAAAAAGAGTAAAGAAACAATGAGATGCCATATTCATTCTTAAGTGCATCTACGCCTAAACAAGACATTTGCATGCTCCTAGGTTCTTATTTTATAAAATTCCAATGTTATATTTTAAATATATATTTTAAGAAAACCTTCTATTGGTCTTATTATGATATTCACGTGAAAAATCAGGTCTAACATATAAAAAGAGCATTGTCCAATGTGGATATGGATTGATACAATTGTTTTTTTTATATAGTTCTCAAATCATCAAACTAGCTTACAATATCTTCATCTACAATCCATCTTATCATTTTAGAATCATGTGGTCATTCCATTACTTTCAAAGTAAACAAGAGAAAGAAATTGAACTTATACTCTAAAATTAAGGAAATCAATGACAGTGTGTGCCATAGTACAATTGAGAGAGTTAGGCATAAAAAATCCTCTAGTTTCACAAAATTCAAGGGAGAAAAGAGGATATTGTACTTTTTATTTCCAATCACCAACCCTAGTAGGAAGGGATCAAAAGAAAATGTTGTGTTCATAACCTTTGTTAAGTTTTTTGTACGTTAATCATTTGAATATTCTAGGTTAACCTCATGAAAAATGGTGTGAACAAAACTTATCTAGAGAGAGGGATTGGTTTCACATTTAGCAAGATAAGTGAAAGAGTCCAAGATCTAGACCCTTCAATCAAGAAATAAGTGTGAGCAATTCCGTCAAGGCTTTGAAACATTGTTGTTTACAATAGTGCTCAAGCCTTTTTGATCTAGAGAAAACCGAGAAAACTATTTAGCTTAAGTGTCATATTTTGAGATGTTGATGGAAGAGGGCCAAGATTTGTGCAAGAAGTAGCAAGCCTTTCTCAAATTTTATGATGAGCGAAGTTTCGAAGGGAAGGGGTGGAGATGGTATTTAATGGAAGGATTTGTATGTTGACATGTATGACACCTTTTGAATATACAAAATCTCATATACCAAATGAAATGACGATGGATATAGAGGCAAAATGGTAAAGGAAAAATGTGGCACTTAGCCTACACTAACAAGAAGTTATAAAACATTGAATTCCAATGTTAAATCTGACAAGATTGTCAAACTTTTTTTAATAAGGCTTCATCCTTTGACAAGGTTTGGGACATTATTTCAATA